>CAUYLG010016467.1:0-27779 GCA_963573385.1 Cacajao melanocephalus
CCTTCCCTTCCCCGCTCCCATTTCGTCCCCTCCCCATGCCCCTCCCTTCCCCTCCTCTCCTCCATTCCCTTCTCTTCCTCCTTCCCTTTGCCTTCCCTTCCCCCTTCCCTTTTCCTTCCCTTCCCCTCTCCTCCCCGTTTACCTTATTCCTTCCCTTTCTCTCCCTTCCCCCTCCCCTTTCCTCCCTTCCCCCTCTTTTCCTATTCCTTCCCCCCATACTCCTTCTCTCCCTTCCCTCCCCCATCTCACCCCTCTCACCTCCTTCCTCCCCTCCACTCCCCTTCCACTTCCATCCCCCTTCTTTTCCCTCTTCCCTTTCCCCCTCCCTTCTCCTTCCTTTACCCCTTCCCACCTCTTCCCCATCCCCTTTGCTTCCCTCCCCCTCCCCCCAACCCTTTAATTCTTTCTTTCTTTGAGGCTGAGTCTCACTCTGTCACACAGGTTGGAATGCAATGGCACAATCTCAGCTCACTACAACCTCTGTCTCCTGGGGTGATTCTCCTGCCTCAGCTGATCAAGTAGCTGGGATTACAAGTGCCTCCTCCACCATACCTGCCCAATTTTTGTATTTTTAGTAGAGATAGGTTTTCACCATGTTGGCCAGGCTGGTCTTGAACTCCTGCTCTTAAGTGATCCACCCACCTCAGCCTCCCAAACTGCTGGGATTACATGCGTGAGCCACCATATTTGGCCCCTTTCCTTCTTACTTTCACTTGACATCTGATAGAAGGATAAAAAGAAACAAGACAGAAAATTAACTATGCAGACATCTGTGGTAGATATACTTAGGTAGAGAAAACACTCATTACAAATACCCTAAAGTAGGCCAGAGAAGATTGGAGTAGAAACTACAATTGGGAATGTGGCAGTACAAGAGGCTAAAGCTGTAAAGGATAAATCAGAATGTGGACGTCTTTGTTGGCCATTTTATAAACTTTGGCTTTTACTTTAAATCCAATAGAAAATGCATGGAGATTTTGAGCAGAGAAAATATATGACTTAACAGACAAAGGATTACTCTAATTTTGTAGTGACTCCAGTGAGAGGTGGGTGGAAATGGTAAGACATTAAACCAGATTAAAGGCTATTACATTCATTCAGACACAGGCTAACAGTGGCTTGGATCAAATTGGCAGTAATAAAGGTAATGTTAGATTCTGGATAAGCTTTTGAACAGAATTTAGAGAAGAGATGACGAATTTGTTGTGAGGCATGAAAGAAATATATCCCAAATTTATAAAAATTTAAATTTAAGACCTCAAACTGTAAGAATCTTAGAAAATAATCTAGGGAACACCATTCTGGACATTAGCCTTGGGAAAGAATTTATGACTAAGACCTCAAAAGCAATTGCAACAAAACCAAAAATTGACAAGTGAGACCTAATTAAACTAAACAGCTTCTGCACCAACATTGTAAACAAATACCCTACAGAATAGGAGAAAGTATTTGCAAGAAAAAAAAAATAACATGTAACACAGAGATATAAACAGACACTTCTCAAAATACAACATCCCAGTGGTCAAGAAACATGAAAAAACGCTCAACATCAGAGAAAAACTGATAATCAGGAAAATGCCCATCAAAACCATAAGATATCCTCATATGCCAGTTAGAATGGCTATTATTAAAAAGTCAAAAAACAACAGATGTTGGTGAGGCTGCTGAGAAAAAAGAATGCTTACACATTCCTACTGGAAATGTAAATTAGTTCAACCACTGGGGAAAGCAGTGTTGAGACTGCTCAAATAATTTAGAACTACCATTTGAAGCAGCAATCCCATTTCTTGCTATATATCCAAAAGCACATAAATCATTCCACTAAAAAGACACAAGCACTCACATGTTCATTTCAGCACAATTCACAAGAGCAAAGATATAAACTCAACATAGGTGCCCATCGATGGCGGATTGGATAAAGAAAATGTAGTACTTATTCAACATGAAATACTATGAATCTATAAAAAAGAATAAAATCATGTTCTTTGGAGCAGCATAGATGCATCTGGAGGCCATTATCCTAAATGAATTAAAGAGAAACAGAAAAAAAAATACTTCATGTTCTCATTTATAAGTGGGAGCTTAATAGTGGGCACTCATGGACATAAAGATGGCAACAATAGATGCTGGATACTACCAGAGGAGAGAGGGAGAGAGAGAGAGGCAAGGGTTGAAAGACTGTTGGGTTCTTTCAGTGTGTGGGTGATGGGATCATTCTTACACCCAACCTCAGCTCCACACAATGTGCCCAGATAACAAACCTGCACATGTGCTCCCAAATCTAAAATAAAAGTTGAAAAAAAAAAGGTATCACAAATCTAACCACTGCATATTATTTTCACTGCTGTCACTCTGGTTGAAACCATGACCATTTATCCCAAGAGTTAATGCAAAAGTCCTTTAATAGATCTTTTTGTTTCTACTCTTCCCGATATCCCTCTCCCCATGTTTATGTTTGGAAGAATAGCCAGAGTGATCCTTTTAAAAATTAAGATATATAGTAGCAAACATCTAACCAAACTTTGCATTATTTTCTATTTCACTTAAAATAACAGACCAGAGTGGTTACTAGGACCTTTAGGCCTTTCAGGATCTGCTCTTCCGTTAACTCTTTGATTTTATTTTATTGAGTACCCTGTTGCAAACACATGGGTTTTCTTGCTGTTTCTCAGAGATAACAAGGAGGTTAGCTCATAAGCTTCTTTTCTTTTTGTTCCTCTTCTTAGAACACTCTTCTCTCAGCTATCTTGACACAGATAAACTGTCTCACCTGCAAGTGTATAGAGCACTCTTACCTTCTCAAATATACCTACCTTAACCTTTCCACTTAATATTACAACTTGCTATTCTCATTCCAGTCTGCTCCACCCAGCTCCATTTTTGTTTGTCCAGAATATGTCACCGTTGAGATGCTATTTTAACTGCTTATGAATATGTGTGTTGTAACTGAGTGAGTCAGAAGGAATGCACCACATTTTGAGTTCCAAATTAAGAGTCCTTTATTAATCAGCTCGCAATGGAGAGATGGCTAATGCTCAAAATTCTTTCCGCCCCAAGGAAGGGGCATGATTATCTCTTATACCTTGATTTAGGTAGGGGAAGGGGAACCTAGCTGAAGCGGAATTTTGCAGAAGCAGAAAAGCAGGTTAGAGGAAGGGGCTGCAGGCACAGGTGTTTTCCATACAACTCAATGATCAAAGGGAAATGGGGGTGATCAGGCTCCTTCTACACAATGATCAAAGAGAAACTTTTTCTTACGATAGCAGGGGGGAGGGATGCCAAGCAGGATGCGGTTACAGTGGTTACAAGTGTTAAGAACGGTACCTTCAATGCTTCTAAGTGCAGCATGACCCAGTTATGCACCCAAAGGGGCTGTGGTACGGAGGGGGAAGCCAGGTTGGAGTTTACAGCTAAGATGGGGTCAGTGATGCTAGCCCAGGGTAGGTTATTACATGTGTACTGTATTGTTTTCATCCCTCCTTTAGATTGAAATCGTTAAGAGTCTAGGGATCTTTGTTTTTTCCGCAGTGAACAACTACATAGGACACTGTGTGCCACCCAGTAAGTGCTCGATAATTTTTTGCTGAATAAGTAAATAAAAGAATAATAACTGTAAGTCTTATGACCTGTGAGAATGAAGTCAAGATTTATTTACAAGTGGGGGAAGAATATAAACAAAGTAGGTTTGGGGTGGGGTGGGAAAGGAGGTCAAGTATTAGCATTTGGCACTTTAAGTTTGAGAGGAGTATTAAACATGCAAGCAATGAAGCTATGGAAGTAGATAGTTATGTTTGGAGTTCAGAGAAGGGATCTAGGTTAGAGATATACATTTGGGAATTGTTAATACATAGATTATTCATAAAGCGATGCGACTAGAGGAGATTTCAGCAAAATTGGGAGATGCTGGAAATGAAGAGGAATCAGCAGATGAAAGCGCAAAGGGACACTAGGTGAAGTGAGAGAAAAAACAAGAGAGTGATGACTCTCAGGCAGGTGAAGTAAACATTTCAAGAAGGGAATAATAATCTGTGCCATATACTGCAGACAGATATTTAGAACACTGAACTACAGGTATTTTCAAATATATAAGTTGCATATATTTAGCTGAGGAAATGAGAATCATCATTCTGCCCCAACAGTCCAAGGAAGTGTGATCCAGTGGGCTACCTCAGGCTTCTCTGTGGGACTGTCTCTGCTCTATACCTCAATACCTATTGGGTAAGGACAACTCTCAAAATTCTTGATGAGGGTAAGACCACAGATCCTTCCTACTCTCAGTTCCCCATACTTAAAAAGAAAGTTATTTTCTTCCCCAACTCTCTTACCTTGAAAGCAAGGGGAAAAAAAAAATTCTTCCTCAAACTTCATTCCCTCTGAGTACCTTCTCCTTTATTTATGGATTGAGCTTTTGGAACTGTAAACTCTCTCATCTCCAAAATTGCCAGTTGCCATTGAGTATTTAGTTTTCTTTAAGTGCTGTTATATAAATTAGTGAGAAAATATATTATTATAGAACTCTCATTAAGAGAATATATGAGACAATTATTATTGTCCCACATATTCCATTCAAGATGGTAAAGAAAAAGTTACAGTAGTAAAGTTTATTAATGTATCTTCTGGGAAAATTAGCCCACCCTGCCACAGATTTGATGTGCTACACAGATCTATCCTGTGGAGTTTGGGAATCTGGATCGCTAAACCTAATTTTTCATCCCAATATTGTTCTCTTTTGAGATCTTTAAAAATAGCCACTCATATCTGAAAAAAACTTCTCACTTATTTGTAGGGGACTTTCTTATCCCATGGCTCCTGACAACAACAATAATCAGACAATAGGTGACTTCCCCAATATCTTGGTTTTGCAGAGACAGTTAAGTATAGTTGAAAACCTGGGCCCTAGAGTCATAGGACCTCCAGTCAAATCTGGCTCTTCCAGTTACCAATTATGTGACCTTGGGGAAATTACAAATTTTATATCTGTAAAACTAATATCATAGTAATACTTATATTTGAGGACTGTTAAGAGGATCAAAATTCAATACATGTGACACACACACACGAGAGAGAGAGAGAACAAATGAAAGTTATTTAGCACATGGCTAGTGCTCCACATATGTTAACTGGTATTATTCAAAATTCATGGACAGAGCTGCACATAACCATGTCAGATGCTTTATGGTTTCATGATAGTGTGACATGAAAATATGTCTCTATGTTTTTTCTGTCTTCATTTAGTCTTTGCTCCTGATATTTTGCAGTTATTGCTTGAATAACAGCAAAGGCATGGACTTATACACAAAACAAAATGAGCCATTTAAAGCACCAGGGGCGCCATCTGTCTCTTGAGTGTCTGAAACATCACCATTCTTCAGTGGAACCTTTACTAATCTTTCCACAAATATTCTCCAAAATAAAGAATCTTTTTGTAATCAAAAAAAGTTCAAATTCTCAAAATGAAGAAAATACTGTAAATAACCACACGATAAAAATTAAAACAATAGACCCTTCTCTCATTTAAAGTACTAAAAATATTTAAGTATGAATATTTCAATTCTCAGAGCAACTCATTGTAGAGATTTATAATGTTTTATGACTCTTGAAACTTTATTCCCTGCAGCTTGCCTACCAGCAATTTTAATTCGTTCCATCCCTGGGCATCTCCTCTTTGACACTGTTAATCCCTTGAGTTAGTTATCTTTGCCTCCTCTTTCTTAAAACTTGAAAGACTAGTGCCCTTTTTTCTCATTATCTGCTTACATTTTCATCTCTTTCAGTCTCTCTTATGCTTCCACAATCCTCCTAAAATAACTTTCTTGATGGTGACCAGTAACCTCCTTATTACTACTTCAAAAGGCCTCATAATTCTTTTTCTAACATCTAGGATTAAATTTCAGCTGTATCTTTTACTAGTTGTATGACCTTTGTCAACCCATTAAAATTATATGAATCTCAGATTTTTACTTCTCAGATGGGTTGTAAAAAGAAGACTCTAAAACATTTCTGAAAGCACCCAATATAATAAATGGGATTTTTCTTTCTAACTTTGTCCCTTCTGTCTTCCTTTTGCCTGTTTAAATCTTCTCGCTCCAGCCTCATCCCTGAAAATTTTGGTTTGTGCCGGCTATGATACTACACTCTGTTACTCCTTTGTCTTTCTTTCACTGATCCAGCCCTGAGCTCCTGGCTTCAAAGTGCGGAGGACTGACATTTGATGATACTGACTTGGCCCTCAGTTCTTCCCAGTCTCTCTCTCTCATCAACCTATTTTATGTTTGTGAAAAATCTAGGCTTGCAATTTCAAATTTTACATAGTTCTAATGAACACTTCATTTTTTTTTCTTACTTTTTAGTAGAGATGAGGTTTTGCCATGTTGCCCAGACTGGTCTCAAATCCCCGGGCTCAAGTGATCCTCCTGCTTTGTCCTTCTAAAGGCTGGAAATGCAGCCACAAGCCACCACATCCGGCCTCTACGAACACTTTTATCTTTGTTAAAAATATCAATTCTTTCTTTATTTTCTAAGTACCTACTCACAGGCTCTCATCATGTTTCTGGTTTCAGTCATCTTGCATGACTGCAGGTATAAAAATGAGCAGGAAGGTCATTTGATCAACGCTACCTATTGTGGAGCCTTTTTCTGCACTGGTTATTTTTCCAGTACCTGAACTTTAAATCAATTCCACTTTAAAAGAATAGCATTGATGAGTCAGAGCTTCCCACATCAAAAACTTCTATTGGCCTGTGCAAACTAATACTAGGTGTGGTATAGCTTAATTACATGCTCACTACTTGTGTTAGTTTGTTCAAGATGCTATAACAAAATACCATATACTGGGTAGCTTATAAACAACAAAAATATATTTCTTGCAGTTCTGGAGTCAGAGAAGTCCAAGATCAAGTCTCCAGCAGATTCAGCGTCTGGTGATGACTGTTTCCTACTTCAAAGAAAGTGCCTTTTTGATGTATTCACACATAGAGGAAGGGGAGAACTCTAGTCTCTTTAGCTCCTTACAAGGCCACTAAGCCTATTCATGAGGGCTCTGCCCCTGTGACCCAATTACTTCCCCAGGACTCTATCTCTTAATATCAATATTTTGGGGGTTAGAATTTCAACATATACATTTGAGCAGGGGGCAGAAATATTCAGACCCTAGCAATGCCTTTTGTTCTATTAAATAATATACAAACAGTATAATATTTATGGACAAACGGAACCTAATGAAGTGAGTATTTTCTCCCATTATTCAAATGAATGTCAGGAAAATTAAGCAGAATGTGTAAAGATCACAAAACTTTTGATTTATTCTCAGAAACTGTAGGCTTCAAAATCTGTATACTTCCTATGGAATTATATCACTTCCAAGACAAAGTTAAGAATCCACTTCCAGATTCCTTAATGGAGCTACTTCATTATCTGGCCTCAATGATTGTTTCAGTTTTATTTCCACTAATCTTTACATAGTATTTTATTCTGTGGTAAAACTGACCGATTTGTATCACAGTCTGGAAAACACAAAACTGTAAAAACAGAAAATACAGGGGTTAACTACAAGCAGATGAGGGAAACTTTTTGAGGTCTTGGAAATGCTCTATATCTAGATTGTGGTGGTGGTTATGTAACTATATGTGTTTGTCAAAACTCGTATAATTATACGCTAAAGATGATACATTTTTCTGGATGTAAATTATACCTTGACAAATATTTTTTAAAACTGCCTCAAACTTCATTGTATTAGCCAGGGTTCTCCAGAGAAAGAGAACCCATAGTAGGATATCTCTCTCTCCTCTTTCTCGCTCTCTCTCTATATATGCACATATATGTATGTATATATGTAAATATGGTATACACACATGCACACATAAATATACACACACTCAGCATATATATATATATATATATACACACACACATATATATATACACACACACACATACATACATATATGGTATGCTGCCATATAGATAGTATGTATTATATATGTGATATATATATATACACACATACAGACACACACAGAGTGTAAAAAACATACTGAAAACAGTTTTCTCACTTGACAGTAACAGTCAACACAGAAGACTTCCGTGACCAAATGTGTAGAGGTTTCTCCACCACCAAGCAAACAATCAATTCTGTGGTGGACACCGACTGGGTGACCTCCCATTCAATTCTGACACTATGTACCTGAAGACAGCATCAGATCCCACAGGTTGAGAGTTCAGTTTCACAAAACTACCCCCCACCCTCCTCCCCACTTCACACACCAATAACAAGTCTGGGCCTACAGATCTTCTGATCAATAAGCTTCAAAATGGGGTTCCCACAACACTCTTTGGCTTCCATTAATTTGCTATAATGGCTGACAGAGCTCAGGGAAACATTTATGTTTATCAGTTTATTATGAAGGATATTACAAAGGATACAGATAAAGAAATGCATAGGGTAAGGTATCAGGAAATAGGTGAAGAGCTTTCATTCCTCACTGAGTGTACCACCCTCCATAAACTTCCACGTGTTCAGCTGTCCAGAAACTCTCCAAAACCAAGTTTTGGAGTTTTATGGAAGCTTTATCACATAAGCATGATTGACAACCATGTAGAAATGTGATTGGAAAAAAGAGGTATGATCTAACACTAATAGATCACGTGGGGAAACCGAGCAAGGCCTGTCTGTTCAGATTCATCTTGGCCTCTCTGTGCAGCATTCATTCTTCCAGGGTATGGGGCAGGATGCCTTCTGAGATGAGAATCTTATGACCCACAATCATAAAGGTGGGGGAAGATTAGAGTCCTGCCTTTGGCAGGTGAAAGTGAGTCAGGATAAGATCAGAGAAAGATACCCTATTTTTGAGGCTGCTTTTCAGGCCTAAAGCTCTCCAACATTACAAAAAAGACGGTTACAAGAGCTATGGGAGTCATGAACCAGGAACATGAATGAAAACATACATATCATGTAATGCATATATGGAGGTAGGATATTTATTTATTATAAGGAATTAACCTATGCAATTATGGAGACCAGTAAGTCCCAAGTCTTGCAGGGTGTTTCTGCAAAAAAAAAAAAACAAAAAAAAAAACAAACAAAAAAAAACACCTGTGGACCCAGGAGTTAGTTCATGTTTTAGTTCCAGTCTGAACTAGTTCCAGTCAAAGGCCCGAGGACCAGGAGAATTAATGGTGTAGTTCTAGTTTAAAAACAAACAGGTTGGAAGCTTAGGAAGGGAGATGTTTCAGTTTGAGTCTGAAGGCAGGAAAAGGCCAATGTCTCTGTTAAAAGGATTAAGGCAGGAGGAAATATTTCTTACTTGTAGGAGGGCCAGCCCTTTTGTTCTATTTAGTCATTCAACAGATTGGATATGACCCACTCACATTAGGAATGGTCATCTACTTAGTTTATGGATTTTAATGTTAATCTAATCCAAAACTATTATAATAGAAACATCTCCAATAATGATTGAACAATTCTGAGGGAACCCTGTGGTCTGGTGAAGTTGAATTAAAATAAAACATAACAACAATACTCATAACCCTTAATATTAAGCATCCTAAACATTAATATTTTTGACACAGTATCTGTAACACTTTGCTTGTTAAAATACTTAAACTGTATTTGTTTCATTGAGCTGATGATGTCATTTCCCCCAAGGATACCTTGTTTATTGGGTCGTGGTTTTACTTTCTCTTTCATAAAATTACACTGCCTGCTGATACCGTTTGGCGTGACTAAAAGGGGCCAAGGTACAGCTTGAGCTGTTGCTTCAGAGGAGTGGAAACCCCAAGCCTTCGCAGCTTCCATGTGGTGTTGAGCCTGCTGGTGTACATAAGTCAAGAATTGAGATTTGGGATTCTCTGCCAAGATTTCAGAGAGGATACGAAAACGCCTGGATGCTGAGGCAGAAATTTGCTGCAGGGGCTGCGTCCTCACGGAGAACCTCTGGTGGGGCAGTGGAGAGAGGAAACGTGAGGGCAGAACCCCACAGAGTCCCTAGTGGAGTACCACCAAGTGGAGTTGTGAGAAGAGGGCCGCCATCCTCCAAACCACAGAATGGTAGATCCACTGACAGCTTGCACTGTGTGCCAGAAAAAGACAATCAATGCCAACCCATTAAAGCAGCTAAGAGGAGACACATACCCTGCAAAAGTCACAAGGGTGGAGCTGCCCAAGGCTGTGGGAGCCCACCTCTTGCACCAGCATGACCTGGAAGTAAGACATGGTATTAAAGGAGATCATTTTGGAGCTCTAAGATTTAACTGCACTGCTGGCTTTCAGACTTGCATGTGGCCTGTAGCTCTTTTTTTGGCCAACTTCCCGCATTTGGAATGGCTATATTTACCAAATACGTATACCACCACTGAATCTAGGGAGCATCTAACTTGCTTTTGATTTTTTCAGGCTCATAGGCAGAAGGGACTTGCTTTTTCTCAGGTGAAACTTTGGACTGTGGACTTTTGAGTTAATGCTGAAATGAGTTAAGATCTTGGAGGACTGTTGGGAAGAGATGATTTGTTTGAAATGTGAGGACATGAGATTTGAGAGGAGCCCGGGGTGCAATGATATGGTTTGGTTGTGTCCCCACCCAAAGCTAATCTTGAATTTCCAGGTGTTGTGGGAGGAATCTGGTAGGAGGTAATTGAATGATGGGGGCAGGTCTTTTTCATACTGTTCTAGTGATAGTGAGTAAGTGTCACAAGATTTGATGGTTTTAAAAAGGGGAGTATCCCTGCACAAGCTCTCTTCTCTTGTCTGCCACCATGTGAGATGGGCCTTTTACTGCACTATGATTGTGATACCTCTCTAGCCACATGGAACTGTAAGTTCATTAACTTCTTTCTTTTGTAAATTCCACAGTCTCAGATATGACTTTATCAGCAGCATGAAAACCAACTAATACACCTGCAAAGCCACCCTTATTTTTAATTAAATTTTACATTTTCAAGATCTAGATTTAGATTTACTGACTTAGACATTTGAAAATAACATAATTCATTATTAATATATTAATAATCTTGGCATTAAGAAAATAATTTCAAAATAAAAATGCTAGAATTAAACCTCTCATTAATATCAGAAATAATTTGAAAATTTTAAGTGTATTAAAAAGAAATGCAATAATAAAAACGGTCAAGATAAAAGAAAGAGAAGGAGGACAAACAGAACATTTTTGAGTACCTGATTTTTCTCATGCCTAATGTTAGCATTTTCACATGATATACAACTGTATTCTCACAATAGCAACTTTACAAAGTAAGTATAATTATGCACCACATAATAAAATTTTGGTCAACAATAAACTGCATACATAATAGTGATCTCATAAGTTTATAATGGAGCTAAAAAATTTAAATTACCTAGTGGCATCTTGGTGATTTTGATTCTGTGTAAGCCTAGATTAACGTGTGTGTCTCTGTCTTAGTTTTTATCAAAATTTAAAAAGTAAAAATATATTTAAAATTTAATATTAGAAAAAACATATAGAATAAGTATATAGAGAAATAAAACAATAGCTGTACAATGTGTTTGTTTTGAGCTAAGTGTAATTTATTACTAGAGTTAAAAAGTTAAAAAAGAATTAAAAAATTTATGAAGTAAAAATGTTACAGTAAGTTGAGGTTAATTTATTATTAGAGAAAAAGTATTTTAAAATATATTTAGTGTATTATAAGTACAAAGTGTTGATAAAGTCTACAGTAGTGTACAGTAATGTCCTAGACCTTCACATTCACTCACCACTTATTCACTGATTCACCCAGAACAACTGCCAGTCCTATGAGTACCATTTATGGTAAGTGCCCTATACAGTTGTACTGTATTGTATATTTTATGAAATATTTTCAGTGTACTTTTTCATTTTTAGGTATTGTAGGTACACAAATACTTTATCATTGTGTTATAATTGCCTACAATATTCATTACAGTAGCAGGCTATACTGTTTTGTATTTATCAGATTCATATACACACTATTAAAATTGTGATTAGTTACACTGATATGGTTTGGTTCTGTGTCTCCACCCAAATCTCATTTCGAATTGTAATCCCCAAAATCCCCAAGTGTAGAGGGAGGAACCTGGTGGGAGGTGGTTGGATCATGGAGTGGTTTCCACTGTACTGTTCCTCTGATAGTAAATGAGTTCTCATGAAATCTGATGGTTTTATGTGTTTGACAGTTCCTCCTTCTCACACACTCTCTCTCTCTCTGTCTCTTTCTCTCATTCTATGTCTCTCTCTCTCTCCTGCCACTATGTAAGACATGCCTGCTTCTCCTTCTGCCATGATTGTAAGTTTCCTGAGGCCTTCCAAGCCATGTAGAACTGTGTCAATTAAACCTCTTTCCTTTATAAATTACCCAGTCTTGGGCATTTCTTTACAGAAGTGTGAGAACAGACGAATACATACACCAATACTAAACATGAATTTACATTGTGGGTTAGAGGTAAATAAAATTCATCTACAATTAATTGCCTGTCAAATAAATGGGTAAACTTTAGAGGACATAATTTTTATAATCTTCATGTAGAAAATTGAGGACTGTTTTAATAAGTGCACATTTTGGCATTTTCAGTAAAAAGGTTGTGACATCTTAACCTAAGCATCCTTTCAGAGAAACTGAATGCCAGGGTAATGTATCTAATAAACCTTTACTAAAGCTTCGATGCTGCCAAAAGAAAGCAATTACTTTACTTACTAAAAGAGAGTTAGAGATTACTAATTAATGCAATGATTTCAATTAAAATTAAGCCAAAGTTGAAGTTTTAATAAACACAGTCTAAAAAATTGATTGATCAAGTTTCAGTAATTGCAAATTGTACCTTAATTATTTATTAATGCTATATTCCACTACAGAATTCCATACTCAAATCCCAGTATGATTTTTATAAAGAAGTTAACTGCATGCATGTCCTATAAAATATTAAGAATATATTTTTATTGTATTTAGGCAAAGTATATAGTGTTATCCATATTTTTGAAAACATATGATGTTCAATGCTTAAGGTGACTCAGACATTGAAAATGAGTATTATTCATTTATATTGTTACATTAATATTTTGGTTTGGGCATAACAAATAATAAGTATTATGCAATTGAAACAACAAAAACTAATTTTTTAACAATCTCTGTATTACTTGGGGGTACATACCAATAATATCAATCATAAATAAATGATTTTCTGCTGATTTAGAATTCACTGCTGTTTTTGTCATATGCAAATTTGGACCTAGCTTTTTATTTAAAAAACAAATGCTGAAATCAGAGTTATTTGCATCTTTTATTTGAAATTATGAATCAATTGCTTACCTGTGAGAATAGTTAAAAAAAAAGGTCTAGAAAATTTCCACACAGGATGCAATACAGATATTTGTATAAGAATGGTTATTAAGCAGACAGATGAATGAACATTTCAAGTGAAATCATTTGATAAAGTCTTTTAAAATAGACAATATTTTAAAGGTTTGTATGAAATTTCAATGGAATTTACACACACATACATACTTACTTTCAATGGAATTTACACACACACACATACACACTTCTATGAAATAGTTTCCTAGTTTAATTATTTTCATGCTTTTTGTTAAGATAACTTTAGAAAGATATTTGGTTTTCCATAACTCTCTCCCTATACACAGGAATAGCTATAGCCAGTAGTCATAAACTTCAACAAAGATAAAACTTATTATTCTTAGAACTAGATATCTAACACTAATCACTAATCTTAGTATAATACATTACATATATTTAGTCGGAAACAAAATGTCAACTGCCTCTGGGTACTAAGTTTCTTCAACTTATTGCCAGAAGCCTCTTGTTTTGTTTTATTATTATTCTTTTTTAAAATTTAACTTTTAAGTTCATGCATATAAATGCATGTTTGTTACATTGGTAACCTTGTGTCATGGGGTTTGTTTTATAGATTATTTCATCACCCAGGTATTAAGCCTAGTACTCACTATTTTTCTTAATCCTCTTCCTTCTCCCACCCTCAACCCAATGATCAGCCCCAGTGTGTGTTAGTCTCCTCTATGTATCCAAGTGTTGTCATCATTTAGCTTGCACCTATAAATGAGAACATGTGGTATTTGGTTTTCTGTTGCTACATTAGTATGCTAAGAATAATGGCCTCCAGATAATCCCTGTTCCTGCAAAAGACATGATTTTCTTCTTTTTTATGGCTGTGTAGTATTCCATGGTATATATGTACCACATTTTCTTTATCCAGTCTATTATTGATGAGCATTTAGATTGACTCCATGTATTTGCTATTGTGACTAGTGCTACAAAACATATGCATTTATGTGTCTTCATAATAGAATGATTTCTATTCCTTTGGGTATATATCCAGTAATGAGATTGCTGAGTCGAATGATACTTCTGTCTTTAGATCTTTAAGGCATCGCTACACTGTCTTCCAAGATGGTTGAACACTCCCACTAACAGTGTATAAATGTTCCTTTTTCTCTGTAATCTCTCTTTTTGTTTTATTATTATTTTCTTAAATTTAACCTTTATTTTAAGTTAAATATCTGTATTTTATCTATATTTTTTGACTTTATAATAATAGCCATTCTGATTGGTATGAGATGGTATCCCTCTTATTTAATAGTTTATTAAGATAACATGAGCCCTCATATGTTGAGAGAACAAGTATATTCCATAAATTATTCTAGGATTACTGGGAGTGAGGCTACAATGATTCCTTATGCCTTTCTCTAGTAATTCCCAGCCCCCGCCTTTCACTTCCACCAAATTCTGCATCTCTGCTCTTGACTGCTATTGGTGCTACATTTCCAGACAACATGGATCGGCAATAGATGTTATCCCAACTCCCAACTTTTCAAAATACCATTAAAACAAGGCTGTGGTATTTGTGGAAAATTTTACTTATTTAAGGTAAATGATGAAAACTGATGAGTGCACTATATGAACAGTAACTCAACCTGAATATTAGCCATTATAAAACTACACTTAATTAATCATTTGTTACCATGAAATATTTTTTACTGACTCCTCTTTCTATCACATGCACTTGAAGCAACTGCTTATGGCTCCTGCTTGCCCCTTACCATATTTTTAATTGTTCGTAGATTATAAATTATTTTTTAAAATAATAATTTCATTTTATTTACTCTCATGTAACTTAAGCCTATTAGTATCTTCTTCTTTCGTTGGCAAACACGACTTTTCTTATTTTTTTCTATTTTTCTTACTCACTTTTTCTTAATATTTTTATTAATTATATCAATTTCCTAGATAATATCAGTGAATTGAGTTTGTCTTAAATAGCATACTGCATATTATTTATATAATAAAATCCTTCTGAGCCTCATTAAATTTAATTCACTAAAAGCTAAGTGGTCTTTCTAGATTTTAATTTTGAAAAGTTAGTATTCAAGTCAATAATGTTAAATATTTGATCTTAAGTGTCCCAGATTCTCAAGTTTTGAGAATGACTTCACTGAAGAGATCATATGTTTTCTCATTCAGGTAATGATGACTAAGAGAAAGTTAGTCATTTAGTAGCATTTAGTAAAATTTACTTAAGTGAGATAATACTTTAATGTATGTTATGTGTGACACTTTCTACAAGTATAAGATTGCATGCACAATGTAAATGCTCTGAATTAAATATTGATCGAAGTATATTTCTAATAAATGATAAAATAAAAGTAAATTAAACTTTACATTCATTCACAAAAATATCTTATTTCTAAAAATCATTGAAAAACTTCGTTTTATTGGGTCACATTATAATGTAAAGTATTAAATCAGATATCTTGGTGTTCATAACCATCAACAACAGTTAAAGCTCATTAGTCAAGTAATAATGGAATAATTACTCTGTTAAAAGTATTTTCAAGTTGGGTGCCATGGCTCATGCCTATAATCCCAGCACTTTGGGTGGCCGAGGCAAAGGGATCACCTGAGGTCAGGAGTTCAAGACCAGCCTGGTCTACATGGTGAAATCCCATCTCTACTAAAAATACAAAAAGTAGCTGGGTGTGGTGGCACATGCCTATAGTCCCAGCTACTGGGGAGGCTGAGGCAGGATAATTGTTTGAACTTGGGAGGCGGAGTAAGCCAAGAAAAAAGAAAAGTATTTTTACTTATTAATAGGAATACAATTAAGATTATCTGTCTATTTTCACTGCAACAGGTTTTTTTATGAGAAATATGTATTAAATAAAATTTTAGATTCATTTGGACTCTAGTCAGAATGCATTTTTTTTGGGATTTCCCCGCCATGCAAATACAAACCATATTCATAAGATCCTGAGGAAACTTTTTAACTTTTACTTCGGATACTTCTTTCTACCAAAACTAAAGAAAACGTCTATCCTTTGTATTAAAAATTATGAGGTTTATATTTTCCTGTTGTGTCAGAAATGCATGAATTACGCAGATAGTTGTGTAATCTTTTTGATAAATTACAGATTCTCTACCAAGAAAAATATGCAAACATAAACAGAAAAGGTAAAAATGATTGAATTAGGTGATAATCTTGAGAAAATGATGAAGCTTCTTAAGTGAGTGCTGTTTATCTGTGAACTCATCCTTCATCTTCTGTGACTCATTTTTTTCATATGAAGCCACCTCCCTGTTGCTGTCCTTATATCAGCCTTTAGGTTGTTGCAGTTATATGTTCCCCTACTGAGGCACATGCATTCCAAGCAACTCTTCATGCTCCAGATCTCTTTCTCTCTTTGCCTACACTAAAGCTAACACAACAGGCCTTAGATAAACAAAGCTTAACTTATGTGAAACTAATCAATTATAGAAAGTTTTTTTTCATGGCCAGATATGTATATATATGCATAAGGGAAATCTTTATTATTAGAATTCTTAGTACATTTTAATTTTAACCAAACATGCAACAAATTTGTCAGTCTGGCAAAATAACAGCCTTGAGAAATGTAATAGTGATAAGAGAATACCATTGCTATGTTCCTTCAGTTTTCCCATCTATGTATATATATATTAATATTTAATTTTATCTTATCAGGAAAAGTTCAGTTAAAATTACTTTAAGTCTATTTTGATGATTTTTAATGATATCATGAATCTTTTCTTCAATAGATAATCTGATTGTATAGTAAATACTGTTTAAACATCAGAACACAAATTATTTAAGGTAGAAACATTTACACAAGTTGTTTCCGTTACAATTTAATTCAAAAAGTTTCTCAGAACAAAGTTAAATTAACACACCGTATTTACAGGAAGAATAGCCTAAATATATGCCTAATTTTAGCTTTAAGTAGATTCTTCTGCTCTTGTCATAGATTCAGAAATTGAATTGTGTTTGTCACTGTCATGCAGATGTGATATACATTTATTTTTCTACTCTTCAGTGATATATAGGATAAATCACTGGGGCTTCTGAAATGTCTGTTAGATTTTAAATCACTGATGTCAGCTGCCAAGTCATCTCACTTAACTCAAAAGGAAAAACTCTGGGTCCTCACTTTTTTGTGTGTATTTTTGTTTCTTTAGCAAGTACCAGCTAATCCCAACTGCCTGTACATCCAAAGTGAGGAATACTATTTGAAGGCTTTGATTCTTTTTTGTAAGGCACTGAGATTCATTAACTCATTATCACTTAGGCTATACATTACAATTATGCATTCCTTCATTTCTTTAACTTAAAATATTAAAGCCTGTAAGTCTCTCTCAAAACCCAAATTAATATAATTTTTGTCTACCACCTGAATAAGCCTAATATATATATATGGCAATTTGGCTCAAACTAGTTGATAGAATTCATGTTAAGTTAAAATGATAAGCATGAATTTCACAATTTCCCCATTGACTACTTGTTGGACAAATGCATTGATTTGTCTTATTTCTTAGAGAAAATTATTCTCATTTCTTAGAGACACCTTATGCCCAGACTAAAATAATTTATATACTGCACTTCCAATATGTTTTGGTGTACATTGACATTTAAGGACATAAATCTTTTAAAGTCTTACTCATAAGTTGCACATATGAATATACTGTCCAGGCACTTCTCTTTTAAGATCAATTTATCTTGGTTTTCATATTTTTCAGATATTTTAAATTTAGTTTTTAATGATTCTTGGAACATTTTTTATCTTATTGAAAACAATAAACACTTCTGAATTTTGACTTTTTCTTCAAAATTTTAGACATTAATTTTTTATTACAATGATGATGTATTTGAAGACACATTTTACATACCCACATACCCAAATGCACACACACTCTTTTTTCTTTTCTTTGGATTATTGTGTTAAATTCCACAACAAAGTTGCATTTTATCAACTATCTGTTAATTATGCTATAGCTTCATATTGCTATGCCAAGCAAAAATTGCCTTAGGCAAAATAAAAGCGTTAAGGAAAACTTTAGGTTATTTAAATACAGGAGGGACACCAGAATACAATTTGAATTCAGTTCTCCTAAAACTAAAGGAAGGAGGGGTTTTAACTGCTGGTGTAAATAGTGTGAAAGACTTGAGAATTTTGAGGGGGGATCAAGGGGATACGTGGAGGGCATTGAGGTACTCCTGAGTTTGCAAATGATTTTCTCTGTGATTGGGGCATCTGTGTTTGTTAATTGGTGCCACTAGAAATTAGACTCTCACCCTCCTTCAGAAACTGAGAAATAGGACACAATTTTCCTTGATGATTTCAAAGGGATGACTTTCAGGTCTGATAGCAAGACATTCCTGGGTCATAAAACTGGCAAAAGGCTTTTAAGAAGATTTACTCTCAAAGATGCAGAGAAATAATTTATAGTTACAAGTTTTCTAAAGTAAATGCTCAAAGAAAAAGGACATCAGGGCCTAGAGTCAGAAAGAAATCCTTTTGAAGTTTAGTCAAGTTAAAGGGAATCTTAAAGTTTCCTTGGACAGATATGAAAAGAAGATCGTGATGGAATTCATCTTTATTTTATGTTTTTGAGTAACTATTTCTCAGGTATGGAATTTTCAACTATGTCATATTACTACTTTGACTTACCCAATAACACATGAATTTCACAAAACAGAATTTAATTTGCTTCATTATACATTTTAAATACCTGGAATAATCTCTCACACATAATTAGTTTTCAATAAATGTCTGTTGAATAAATGAATTAATTAGAAAAAAATTTTTTATTACACTTTATGTTCTGGGATACATATGCAAAACTTGCAGGTTCGTTACATAGATGTACATGTGCCATGGTGGTTTGCTGCACCCATCAACCCATCATCTACATCAGGTATTTCTCATAGTGCTATCCCTTCCCTAGCTCCCACCCCTAGAGAGGCCCCAGTGTGTGATGTTCCCCTCCCTGTGTCCATGTGTTCTCATTGTTCAATACAGGCTTATGAGTAAGAACATGCAGTGTTTGGTTTTCTGTTCTTGTGTCAGTTTGCTGAGAATGATGGTTTCCAGCTTCATCAATGTCCCTGCAAGGGCGCTCCATAGTATTCCATGGTGTATATGTGCCACGTTTTCTTGATCCAGTCTATCACTGATGAGTATTTGGAGTGGTTCCAAGTCCTTGCTATTGTGAATAGTGCTGCAGTGAACACACTTGTGCATGTGTCTTCACAGTAGAATGATTTATAATCCTTTGAGTATATACCCAGTAATAGGATTGCTGGGTCAAAGGTATTTCTGGTTTTAGATCCTTGAGGAATTGCCACACTGTCTTCCACAATGGTTGAACTAATTTACACTCCCACCAAAGGTGTAAAAGCCTTTCTATTCTTCCACATCCTCTCCAGCATCTGTTGTTTCCTGGCACTTTACTGATTGCCATTCTAATGGTGTGAGATGATATCTCATTGTGGTTTTGATTTGCATTTCTCTAATGCCCAGTGATGATGAGCTTTCTTTCATGCATTTGTTGGCCACATAAATGTCTTCTTTTGAGAAATGTTTGTTCATATTTTTGCCCACTTTATGATTTTTTTTCTTGTGAACTTATTTAAGTTGTTTGTAGATTCTGGATATTAGCCCATTTTCAGATGGATAGATTGCAAAAATTTTCTCCCATTCTGTAGGTTGCCTGCTCACTCTGGTGATGATAGTTTATTTTGCTGTGCAGAAGCTCTTTAGTTTAATTAAATCCCCTTTGTCTATTTTGGCTTTTGTTGCCATTGCTTTTGGTGTTTTAGTCATGAAGTTTTTGCCCATGCCTATGTCCTGAATGATATTGCCTAGGTTTTCTTCTAGGGTTTTTATGGTTTTGGGTCTTATGTTTAAGTCTTTAATCCCTCTTGAGTTAATTTTTGTATAATGTGTAAGGAAGGGGTCCAGTTTCAGGTTTCTGCCTATGGCTAGAAACAATTTTATTCCCAATATTTTTATAAGCAAAAGAAACACCAAATTTTGCAATTCTTCTCTGAGATGTAATACAGACATTCAAGATAATTTCTACCACTAACACATGACCTTCATACTAAATAATCAAGCAAGATAAGGCATTCAAAAATAGAAGAGTGACAGGACAAATAGAGTGTATTGCAGAATTAGTGAATAATATTGAATGTCAAAGTACTTCATCAGAATCCTAAAATAGCCTTATTTTTCTTCTCCATTTCAGTTTTTCCTTTTCCTATTTCCCATCAGACAGGAAGGATTGTATCTTTAAAATAGAACTCTGGGTCATATCGTCTCCCTGATTAAAACCCTTTAGAGACACACACACACACACACACACACACACACACACACACACAGAGCAAGATACTAATCTAAGCAAGTCACATTCATTAACTCAAATATTCCTCAAAGCAAGCCTATGAAGTCAATGCTTATTATTCCCATATGTACAGGTGAGAAATCTGAGGTACAGAAAAGAAAAATAACTTCCCCAAAGTTCAGACATCTAGTAAGTGTCAGAAGCTAGTTCTACTCACCAAGTCTGGTTTCAGTCCATGACCTTAACCCCTCTTGAAGCTGAATCTAATATCCCCATCTTAGCCTACACAGCTCCCTATGACCTAGCCCCTGCTTACGTTTCCACTTGCATCTCATTCAGTTCATCATCTTTTCTAGTGTGCTCCAGCCACTCTGGATTCCTCATCCTACTACATAAAGGGCTTAATGTTCTCCAACCACCCTTCTGCTCTGTACGTGTTTTGGGGGGCTTCTCATTCATCAAGTTTCAGCCTAAATATCACTTCCCTTATCTCTTTATCCAAATAGCTCCTGAGCTCTTCGTATCATTACTGCCCTCGCCTTCTTCTATCCATTTTCTTCATTTGTCTTATCACAACTTGTAATTATATATTTGCTTATTTATTTATTTATTTATTTACTCTGATTCTTCTCTGGAAATTGAGTATCTCCTGTCTCTGTAAAGACAGGAGACATATCACCAATGTCTGCCTGGTTCTTAGCATTATAGGACTTAAATAAATATTTATTGATTAAAACAAATATATGTTAATTATTACAAGGAAATGTGTCGAAGTGGATAAGTATATTCAAAAGTTATATAAACTTAATCAGCGATAGCAACAGGTTGCATTTCTTTTTCAATAAGACTACATCATTCTGAAGGTAGAGCTGAGGTTTTAAAAAAATCAATAAATATTTTCTAATATAGCATAGTAGCAGCTAGACTTAGTTTAGTTCAGATTCAACCTCCAAAACGGTGGGGTTGAGAAAAGTAAATTGAGAATCTTTCACATCCTCAAAATCTCTTAGTTTTCATTGTACTTAGATAGAGTCTAGCAGCTTCACAGTTGATGCAGGCCTCCTACCGCTGATGCGGGCCCTACCAAGGACTAATGCCACATTCATATGACCCTGATGCCACCAAGGCAAAGCTTCTCCAGGGCTGTTATTCTCACTTATGCTATTGATTCACTATTGCTGTCTCATGCATCAGTGCCTGCAGTGCTGTCTTAAGGATTCACTACCTCAGGCCCAATTTATCTGCAGCTTTAATATTCCCACTCTCCCTCCCTTGTCAGTGAAACAGCAGCTGCTTTTACTGTTTTGTACTCTGGACCATATAAAAAAACTTCTCAATCAGTTAAATAATTCAAGCCAGACAATATCTCACTGTAGCCCAAGGTTGTTTTTGTAGATCTTTTTGTTCTCCTTCCTCTGAAGGATTGACAGGAAGCAAATTGATCCTTTTGCTTTTTTTTCCTGTGGAGTAAAGCTGAGTGAGTTCTAGAAAGGGAAGCTCAGCCTGGGGATGGCATACCCACTGCTGGATACCTGTTTTCCCACCCCTTCATCTGGATGGCTCCTTAACACAGAGTGTGACAAGTTTAAAATATTTTCATTAGTGTCTCTCTTAAAATCTTTTGTTGCACAACCTTAAACTAAATGATCTGAGATTTTAAGAATAATCACAACGTGGAAGATTTAAAGCTTTCTGAAAGAGATAAAGCTTAAGGAAAGGAAAGTCAAAGGGGAGGAAGTCATTCTGAGCACAGACAACAAATTTTGAAATTTAAAAAGTGAGTGCATGTTATATT
This sequence comes from Cacajao melanocephalus, assembly GCA_963573385.1. Lineage (NCBI taxonomy): Eukaryota > Metazoa > Chordata > Mammalia > Primates > Pitheciidae > Cacajao > Cacajao melanocephalus. The sequence continues at coordinate 22,451 of CAUYLG010016467.1, forward strand.
CATGTTATTAGAGCAGGGGGTAGAAGAAAAATGAGGTAAACATAATGGAATCCAGTGAAATGGGTGCATTTACCTTACCATAATGTCCCAAACTCCATAAAGAGTTTGAATTTATGGATACAGTTTTACAGGAGTTGAAGATTTTTAATAAGAGTTAAAGATCCAGCTTTGCAATCAGACAGCTTCAGTTTGGATTTTGATTTCATGGCTTATTAGCTTTGTGACTTTGTCAAAACACTTAATTTATATAAGGTTCAGTGTGTTCATATTAGTAATATTATAATATATACCTCAGATTAATATATACATACATCAAAGTACCTATTGGGTTATTTGGTGCCTCTTGGTGCTTGCCACCACTGTTATCATTATCAGTGTTATTTAATCCAAAAGAACAACTATATTCAGCCAAGTAGAAGGGGGAACTCATAAGAAAGTCTCCAGGTAGTACAATGTCTTACATAGCAGATATTCAGTAACCATTTAACAAGGAAATAAACGTTATAGCAGGTAGAGTACGCCACATGGAGAAAGTTTTGATAAGAGGACCACATCTATAATGTGATCTATAGTATTTTAAAAGCATGCATAGAATGTTGTGCTAAGCAACATAGCAACAGGCATTCATATCATTTTCTGTCTAATCTCTTGCTAGGTGAGTGATTGACTAGAATTTGAATATGGCTGAAGATGATTATTCCTGTCTACTTATTGTTTCTATGTTCAGCAGTTAAAAGGTTAAAACATTGTCCAAAAAAGCCCAAAATACATAGCATTATTGTCTCACTCTCTCCAGTATTTTCAGTAAAGAAACTTTTGAATTGAGAAATAATTTGAGAATCTACATATTTTTTAAATGAAGACATTGAGTATTCAGACCTTATGAACTTCACATTTTACAGAGGAAACCTAAATAAGCTAAAGCTGGCTTGTCTTAAACACGAAGATCCAAAAATTGCTGAGGAAGAGCTTTTCTTGTTTTTATAAATAAACCATGCAGGAAAGACAAGGGAAAGCACCTCAGGAGCTGTGTGGCCTGGAGAGTGGCACTTAGGTGTTGCCAATATCACTTTCCCAGATCTCCTCTGCTAGAGACCTTTAGTTCAAAGGTAGACAAATGAGGTTACAACGTGCTAACGGCTCCCCTGCAAGAATGCCCAATTTTACTATTTGTAGAGCTTTTTGAACTCTTTATCAATAGGTAATTTTTCAGGGTTCCATTTAGGGTATAGGACTCGGGCAATATTTGACTCTGGGACTGTAATAAAATAACAAGCATAAACATACCTAAGAATATTTGAGTATTATTTCATTTAACAAAACAAAAATTCTAAGCTGAGTGTGAGCGACCTCTGTACCTTGTCTCTTGGTCTCCATGAACTTAAAGTATTCTGTATATCAAGTAACAGAAGATGTCTGTCTAAAAGGGGAAAATAATTTTTATTTCCCGGTAGGAAATTCAGTTTGAACTGCCAAAATTTCCTAAAAGCTCAAACGGAATCCCCATATAAAATTGATTTAAAACCATAAGAACACTCATAATGAAAAGATTATAGTGGATCTTGGGTATTGCAATGAGTATTCCCACATGTGCTATGCTACAGAATACAAGCCTGGCCTTCTATGCTTGAGCCTTTTCAGACCACCTTCTTTTACATTTCCTGGACCTACTTCTCAATCCTCCTTTTTAAGTCACTGAACCTTTCATTCTTGGATCCTACTGTCTTGGCTTCTCCTCTTGCAGATCTTATGCTTGATAACAGGTTGCATTAAACAACAATAAACTGTAAGAGCATTATTGGATTTCTGCCTCTGCTGGGATGCTGCCTCTGAATAGCCTTTTGCAGCCATACTGCTTGTTCTTTGAGACTCATTTATTGGTATTATGTATTTCAAATTTATGTAATTAAAGATCACTATTACTCTGTATGTGGAGACGTAGTTATATAGCTAAATGCGGACCCATCATTCACCTTACTTTGACCTCTAAGTAAATAAAAGTAATATATTTTTTTAAATCTCTATTCAGAAGATTGAAGTTGAAAATTCACCATACAAGTGTAGAGATTCAGAGCTACTGCATTTGATCAAGACTTTCAAGTGTCGACCTCAATCTTCTCCTTACTAATTCTGTGATCATTAATACCTCAAACTCTTTGTGCCCTAATTCTCTTACCTGAGTGAATAGGGATAAGAAAACAATAATAAGGCACTGAAAGGTCTAGTGTTCGGTGAGGGCTTGCTTTCTGGCTTGTAGACGGCTCTAATATCTTCTTGTATATCTCTATCTGAGAGCAGTGTGAGAGGCAAGGTTATGTCTCTACTTATAAGGGCAATAATCCCATCATGAGGCCTCACCCTCATGACTTAATTCTCTCAAATATCTGACTTTCTAACACCATATAATTATGGGTTAAATTTTTAACATATGTGTTTTAAGGGAAAACAAACATGCAACCCCTAACAAACATTGATCCCCAGTTTAAAACAAACAAACAACAACAAAAAAAAACACGAAGTTTATTCCCCTTGTGAAAACTTGGTTTAACTCTACGTAGTGTCAAACAAATTGTTCTGGAAGAGATATGATGAGATCTGAACTAGACCAGTGGAAATATAAATAAAGTGAAAAACATTAAACATTAAAATAAGTATTCAGAAAACATTTCTGTCAGAATGTGTTATGCTACGGATGCATGGAAAAAGAATAGGAGATTTCATGGTTTAGCATTCCAGTTTTGTTTTACATAAACAGTTATACCATTAAAAGATTTATAATACATTATTAGTAGTAATCTAAGATAGTTATGGATTCTGAACTCTGCAATGTGGTCTATGCAAAAGACGTTTGTGTATATGTGTCTGAAAATCGAAGACAAAGTGAAAAATAGAGACATTTAAAAACCTTTAAGAGTAAGATAAATTCAGTGGAGAGAATTGCCAAGATTAGTAGGCAGAGAGAAAAGCACTGGGGAAGGATCAAACAGAAAACCACAAAGTCCAAAGAGAAACATATTCAAGAACAGATGATCAGAAAAGTAAAAGGAAACCTGGTGAATGAAAATCAAAGATACAAAAGAAATTAATTTAAAGTGTGTATGAACAGAGTTAAACACATTAAATAATTTCAGCAAAATAAGGAGACTAAAATTTACCCATTAGATTTTGTAATTGGAAAGAAATTGGTGGGGCTTATGAGGAAGTGTTAGTAAATACTGGCAGGATAGGACATGTGCTGGACCGATGTAGAAGGAGACAAGGGCGAAGCGCAAGTAAACTCACAGTATAAAAACTGAGCTTTTATGAATCTTGGCTAATAATGAAAAGGAATGTACAAAAGTATTTTGACAAAATGGAGAATGAGAAAGACTTGACTACGTTTACTACAAATAGTTAAGTTCTTAGAGAGATACTATAAGAGAATAGATGAGATAACTCATCAAAGAAATTCTTGGGGAAACAGGAAATGAGATTTTCCTCAGACTGAAGGAAAGGCTGTTTGTTCTATGAGATTTGAGAATATAACAGATTTAGAAAACTAAAGGATCAAAGAATGGGTGTTTCCTCAAGGGGATAAAAGAGATGATACAGTGAAATAATAGAGAAGCAAAAATATAGGCAGATGTGTCCTTTCCCTAGTGCATATTTTTGTTGAATTTGTAAAAAAATCAGCTATATATGAGTGGCTTCATTTCTGGATTTTTTACTCTGTTCCATTTATCTATGTGTCTACTTTTACACAAGCACCATGCTATTTTGATTACCATAGCCTCGCATTATAATTTGAGGTCATGTAAGGTGATTCCTCCACTGTTGTTAATTTTGCTTATGATTGTTTTGTCTATTCAGGCTCTTTTTTTTTTCAGTTCCATATGGATTTTAGGACTGTTACCTCAAATTCTGTAAAAAATGACATTGGTATTTTGATAGAGAATGTATTGAATCTGTATATTGCTTTGGGCAATATAGTCATTTTAACAGATACGAATTCCTCTGATACTTTAGCATGGAGTGATTTTCCATTTATTTGTGTCATCTAAAATTTCTTTCATCTTTGGTTTGCAATTTTCCTTGTAGAAATCTTTTACTTCTTTTATTAAATACATTCCAGGATATTTTATTAATTTTTATAGCTATTATAAATGGGATTGTCTTCCTGATTTTGTTATCAGCTTGATAATATTTATTCTATACCTAGTTCATTGAGTTTTCTATCATGAAGGAAATGCTATATTTCATCCAATGCATTTTCTGTACCTATTGAGATATTCACATGGTTTTTGTTTTTATCATCAGTTTATGTGATAAATCACATTTATTGATTTGTGTATATTGAACCATCCTTGCATCACTGGAATAAAACCAACTCAATCAAGGTGTATTATCTTTTCAATGTGATTTTAGATTTTGTTTGCTAGCATTTTTTGAGAAATTTTGGAAAATAGGATTGTCATATGCAGAAGAACAAAATTGGACCCTATCTTTCACCTTAAAAAAAAATCAACAGAAGATGAGTCAAACACTTAAATGTGAAACCTGAAACTGTAAAAAAATAACTACAAGAAAACTTAGGGCAAACACTTCTGAACACGAATTTAGAAAATTAGTTCATGGCTAAGAAATAAAAAGCATCAACAACAAAAATAAAAATAGACAAATGGGACATAGTTAAGCTTAAAAGCTTCTGCACTGCAAATAATAATAATTGTTATCATTATTATTATTATTATTATAAACAGAATAAGGAGATATCCTGCTGAATAGGAGAAAATATTTGCAAACTATGAATCCAACATGGGACTAATATACAGAGTGTACAGGTAACTCAAAAACAACAATTAAAAAAAAACATTAAAAACTGGGCAAAGGACATGAATAGACATTTTTCTTTCTTTCTTTTATTTCATTTATTTATTTATTTATTTATTTTATTATACTTTAATAAAGTTCTGGAGTACTTTAGTTCTGGGGTCCATGTGCAGAACGTGCAGGTTTGTTACATAGGTATACACGTGCCATGGTGGTTGCTGCATCCATCACCCCATCATCTACATTAGGTATTTCTCCTAATGCTATACTTCCCCTATCCCCTCACCCCCAGCTATCCCTCCCCTAAAAGCAAAGGAGAAATAAAATCCTTTATGAACAAGCAACTGCTGAGAGATGTTGTCACCACCACGTCTGTCTCACAAGAGCTCCTGAAGGAAGCACTAAACATGGAAAGGAACAACCAGTACCAGCCACTGCGAAAACATACCAAATTGTAAAGACCATTGACACAATAAAGAAACTGCATCAACTAACAGGCAAAACAACCAGCTAGCCTCAA
>CAUYLG010016469.1:0-16547 GCA_963573385.1 Cacajao melanocephalus
CAGGAACACAACATGACTGAGAAAGAGTGTGACAAATTGACAGAAACAGACTTCAGAAGGTGGATAATAACAAACTTTTCTGAGCTAAAGGAACACATTCTAACTCAATGCAAAGAAACCAAAAACCTTGAAAAAAGGTTCGACGAAATGCTAACTAGAATAACCAGCTTAGAGAAGAACATAAATGACTTGATGGAGTTGAAAAACACAGCATAACTACATGAAGCAAACACAAGTTTTAACAGCCGAATCGATCAAGCAGAAGAAAGGATATCAGAGATTGAAGATAAACTCAATGAAATAAAAAGAGAAAGCAAGACAAGAGGAAAAAAGAGTGAAAAGAAATGAACAAAGCCTCCAAGAAATATAGGATTATGTGAAAAGACCTAATCTACGCTTGATTGGTGTACCTGAATATGACGGGGAGAATGAATCCAAGCTGAAAAACACACTCCAGGATATTATTCAGGAGAACTTCCCAAGCCTAGCAAGGCAGGCCAACATTCAAATCCAAGAAATACAGACAACTCCACAAAGATATTCCTTAAGAAGAGCAACACCAAGGCACATGATCATCAGATTCACCAGGGTTGAAATGAAGGAAAAAATGCTAAGGGCAGCCAGAGAGAAAGGTCAGGTCACCCACAGAGGGAAGCCAATCAGACTTACAGTGGATCTCTTGGCAGAAACCCTACAAGCAAGAAGACAGTGGGGTCAATATTCAACATCCTTAAAGAAAAGAACTTTCAACCCAGAATCTCATATCCAGTGAAACTAAGCTTCATAAGTGAAGGAGAAATAAAATCCTTTACGGACAAGCAATTACTGAGATTTTTCCTCACCAGCAGACTTGCCCTACAAGAGCTCCTGAAAGAAACACTAATCACAGAAAGGAACAAGTACCAGTCACTGCAAAAGCACACCAAATGGCAAAGACCAAAAATGCAATGAAGAAAATGAGTGAACTAACGGGCAAGAAAACCAGCCAGTAACAAAATGGCAGGATCAAATTCACACGTAACAATACTAACATTGAATGTAAATGGGCTAAATGCCCCAATTGAAAGACACAAGACTGGCAAACTGGATAAAAAGTCAAGACCCATTGGTGTGCTGTATTCAGGAAACCCATCTCACATACAAAGACACACATAGACTCAAAATAAAGGGATGGAAGAAGATTTACCAAGCAAATGGAGAACAAAAAAAAGCAGGGGTTGCACTCCTAGTCTCTGATAAAATGGACTTCAAACCAACAAAGATCAAAAGAGACAAAGAAGGGCATTACATAAAGGTAAAAGGATCAATCCAACAAGAAGAGCTAACTATCCTAAATATATACGTACCCAATACAGGAGCACCCAGATACATAAAGCAAGTCCTTAATGACCTACAAAGAAACTTAGACTCCCATACAACAATAGTGGGAGACTTTAACACTCCACTGTCAATATTAGATAGATCAACAAGACAGAAAATTAACAAGTACATCCAGGACTTGAATTCAAAGCTGGACTAAGTGGACCTAATAGGCATATACAGAATGCTCCACCCCAAATCCACAGAATATACATTTTTCTCAGTACCACATCACACTTACTCTAAAATTGACCACATAATTGGAAGCAAATCACTCCTCAGCAAACACAGAAGAACGGAAATCATAACAAACAGTCTATCAGACCACAGCGCAATCAGATTAGAACTCAGGATTAAGAAACACACTCAAATCCGCACAACCACTTGGAAACTGAACAACTTGCTTCTGAGTGTCAATTGGATAAACATGAAATGAAGGCAGAAACAAAGATGTTCTTCGAAACCAATCAGAATGAAGGCACAACTTACCACAATCTCTGGGACACCTATAAAGCAGTGTTGAGAAGGAAATTTATAGCAATAAATGCCCACATGAGAAACAAGGAAAGATCTAAAACTGACACCCTATCATCAAAATTGAAAGAGCTAGAGGAGGAACATCACAAAAAACTCAAAAGCTAGCAGAAGACAAGAAATAACTAAGATCAGAGCAGTGCTGAAGGAGATAGAGACACAAAAAACCCTTCAAAAAAATCAATAAATCCAGGAGTGGTTTTTAAAAAAGATCAACAAAATAGACTGCTAGCCAGACTAATAAAAAAGAAGAGAGAAGAATCAAATAGATGCAATAAAGAAAGATAAAGGGGATATCACCACTAATTCCACAGAAATACAAACTACTATCAGAGATTACTACAAACAGCTCTATGCACGTAAAACAGTAAACCAGGAAGAAATGGTTAAATTCCTGGACACTTGTACTCTACCAAGACTAATCCAGGAGGAAGTTGAAACCCTGAATAGACCAATAACAAGGGCTGAAGTTGAGGCAGCAATCAATAGCCTGCCAACCAAAAAAAGTTCAGGTCCAAACATGTTCGCAGCTGAATTCTACCAAACGTACAAAGAGGAGCTGGTTCCATTTCTTACGAAATTATTCCAAATGATACAAAAAGAGGGAATCCTTCCTAACGCATTTTATGAGACCAACATCATCCTGATACCAAAACAAGGCAGAGACTCAACTAAAAAAGAAAACTTCAGGCCAATATCCATGATGAACATTGATGCAAAAATCTGCAATAAAATAATGGCAAACCAAATGCAACAGCACATCAAAAAGCTTATTCATCAAGATCAAGTAGGCTTCATCCTGGGGATGCAAGGCTGGTTCAACATACACAAGTCCATAAACGTAATCCATCACATAAACAGAACCAAAGACAAAAAACACATGATTATCTCAGTAGATGCAGAGAAGGCCTTCAACAAAATTCAACAGCCCTTCATGCTAAAAACTCTCAATAAACTAGGTATCGATGGAACGTATCATAAAATGATAAAAGCTATTTATGACAGACCTATAGCCAATATCATACTGAATGGGCAAAAACTGGAACCATTCCCTTTGAAATCTGGCACAAGACAAGGATGCCCTTTCTCACCACTCCTATTCAATATAGTATTGGAAGTTCTAGCCAGAGCAATCAGGCAAGAAAAAAAAATAAAGGATATTCAGTTAGGAAAGGAGGAAGTCAAATTGTCTCTATTTGCAGACAACATGATTGTATATTTAGAAGACCCCATCATCTCAGCCCAAAATCTTCTCAAACTGATAAGCAACTTCAGCAAAGTCAAAGGATACAAAATCAACGTGCAGAAATCACAAGCATTCCTGTATACCAATAACAGACAAACAGAGAGCCAAATCAAGAGTGAATTCCCATTCACAATTGCTACAAAGAGAATAAAATACCTAGGAATACAACTAACAAAGGATGTAAAGGACCTCTCAGGGAGAACTACAAACCACTGCTCAATGAAATAAGAGAGGACACAAACAGATGGAAAAACATTCCATGCTCATGGTTAGGAAGAATCAATACCATGAAAATGGCCATACTGTCCAAAGTAATTTATAGATTCAATGCCATCCCTATCAAACTACCAATGACCTTTTTCACAGAACTGGAAAAAAACACTTTAAACTTCATATGGAATCACAAGACCTAGCCAAGCCCTTCATATGGAATCACAAGCCCGCATACCCAAGACAATCCTAAGCAAAAAGAGCAAAGCCAGAGGCATCACACTGCCGGACTTCAAACTATGCTACAAGGCTACAGTAATCAAAACAGCATGATACTGGTACCAAAACAGAGACATAGACCAATGGAACAAAACAGAGGCCTCAGAAGCAACAGCACACATCTACAACCATCTGATCTTTGACAAACCTGACAAAAACAAGCGATGGGGAAAGGACTCCATGTTTAATAAACAGTGTTGGAAAACCTGGCTAGGAATGTGCAGAAAGCAGAAACTGGACCCTTTCCTGTCACCTTACACTAAAATTAACTCCAGATGGATTAAAGATTTAAGAATAAATCCTAACACCATAAAAATACTAGAAGAAAACATAGGCAAAACCATCCAGGACATAGGCATAGGCAAGGACTTCATGACTAAAAACACCAAAAGCAATGGCAACAAAAGCCAAGATAGACAAATGGGACCTAATTAAACTCCAGTGCTTCTGTACAGCCAAAGAAACCATCATTAGAGTGAACTGGCAACCAACAGAATGGGAAAAAATTTTTGCAGTCTACCCATCTGACAAAGGACTAATATCCAGAATCTACAAAGAACTAAAACAGATACACAAGAAAAAAACAACCCCACTCAAAAGTGGGCAAAGGATATGAACAGACACTTTTCAAAAGAAGACATCTATGAAGCCAACAAACATATGAAAACATGCCCATCATCACTGGTCATTAGAGAAATGCAAATCAAAACCACATTGAGATACCATCTCACACGAGTTAGAATGGCGATTATTAAAAAATCTGGAGACAACATATGTTAGAGAGGATGTGGAGAAATAGGAACACTCTTGCACAGTTGGTGGGAGTATGAATTAGTTCAACCATTGTGCAAGACAATGTGACGATTTCTAAAGGATCTTGAAATAGAAATTTCATTTGACCCAGCAATCCCATTACTGGGTATATACCCAAAGAACATAAATTTTTCTACTATAAAGACACATGCACACATATGTTCATTGCAGCCCTGTGTACAATAGTAAGACCTGGAACCAACCCAAATGCCCATCAATGATAGACTGGTCAAAGAAAATGTGGCACATATACACTTGGAATACTATACAGCCATAAAAAATGATGAGTTCGTGTCCTTTGTGGGGACTTGGATGAATCTGGAAACCATCATTCTCAGCAAACTGACACAAGAACAGAAAACCAAACACCGCATGTTCTCACTCACAGGCGGGTGTTGAACGATGAGAACACGTGGACTCAGGGAGAGGAGTATCACATACTGGGGGCATTTTGGGGGTGCTAGGGGTGGGACAGCAAGGGGTGGGAAGGGAGGGGAGGGATAACATGGGGAGAAATGCTGGATATAGTATGCACCTATGCAACAACCCTGCATGACCTGCACATGTATCCCAGAACCTAAAGTAAAAAAAAAAAAAAAGAGTTATAAAGGGAAAAAATAGACTTCATTGATAGAATAATAGGAGGATCTACTTTTAACTAGACAGTTTTAGAAGAACTTTTGAGGGAATGGCATTGAAGAAAATTTTGAAGGGAGGTGTGGAAACTAAGTGGGGAGATGATGGCTTAGGCCATATGGGCACACTGGAGATTTAGAGTTAGAGATGAGAGTAGAATATATAGATATGAGGTAGACAACAGGACTCAGTGATGGGTTAAATATGAAGTTTGAGAGAAAAGGAAATGTTCAGAGTAATTCCCAGATAGCTTGCTTGAGCCTAAGAGTTGATGGTGACAGCATTTACTGAGATGGGGAAAGACTTGGAGAGAAGAAGGTTTGTGAAGGAAGGGCAAGAGTTAGGATGAATTGTTTAGGTTTGCCTGTTTTTGAAATGTCTTGAAGATTTTCAAGCACCCACAAGCTAAAGGAATCTGAAATGCAAAAGAGAGGATACACACATACACACACACACACACACACACACAAAACATATATGTACATGGAAGGTTTTAACATTGAGATTATTCTTAAAGCCAGAAGTATGGGAGAGATCATATAGGGAGATTTTAAGATAAAACTAATGAATAGCAACATTTGGTCCCAAAATATAGCATTTCTTTATTTTTAAAATTATCTAATTTTATTTAGTGTATTTCTGATAGGTACTACCCTAGCCACAACACAAAATCCAAAAGTTAAAAGACATTATGCAATATAAACAATTTTCCTCCCACCCATTTCCAACATCTAATTCCTTTTCTCAGTGGTAACCAAGCAGATCTTTTTTTAATCCTTCCAGAGCTATTTTATGCATACCAAGCATTAATATAATCTTTCAAAATAAAAATGGTACCATGCAAAATCACACTGTCCTGCTCTTTGATTTCTTTCACTTAATATATCTTAGCAGCTATTCCACATTAGTACATTTAGAATTGCTTCATTCAATCTTTTTTTTTAAGGTGCGCTTAATTTAATACCAAGAGTGCGATACAAAAGGCCCAAATACAATGAGAAAACATATTTGTCCATTAACACCAACGATAATGCTCTTTTAACACATGCCTGTTGAATGAAATAGGGATTTAATAAAATTTACTCCTGAAAAAAATATCCCATTGAGTCTTGCCATAGCCAATATCCTTATGCAATCTGGTTGTGGAATGAATGTTTATAACTCAAAGAGCTTAAACCTGAAGTTTGATACCACACCTTCATGTTTGCACAGTTCTTAGTAAGATCGCAGTATTTATAACCATTCAAAGGCAAATCATTGATTAAAACTACATTCAAGACTCAATAATTTCCATAAATATGTACAGTTATTACAGATCAATTAAAAAAGACTCAATCAAGTAATACAGAGCTCCAAACTAAATGGTCAAATATATGAACTACTTATACTGACAACTAATATTTGATTTTCTGTGACTAGCAAAGGTTGGTTTTTAGCCAATAAACCATTTAAAGGCAAAATTCACCTCATTTGAGTTTTGACGCAGCAGTTCAACAATGATGAAGTCCGCAGTTTTACTGGCAAAACCAATATGTTGAAAATTCCTCATTTAACGTCTGGATAAGTTCTTGGAAACTGTGATTTTAAGCAAAGGGACGCATAAGGAAACCATTTTTACCATAGGCTAACTGATATAAACAAGAGTTAAACTTCTATTGCATATTTCTAAGTCACAAAAACATCACGAAACTTCTAAAAAAGACCAAAACACTTCTAAATAGCAAACACTGCAGACCCGGCATGGTGGCTGACACCTGTAACCTCAGAACTTTGGAAGGCCAAGGTGGGCAGATCACTTGAGGTCAGGAGTTTGAGACAAGCCTGACTAACATGGTGAAACCCCATCTCTACTAAAAATACAAAAATTAGCAAGACGTAGTGGCATATGCCTATTATCTCAGCTACTCAGTTGGCTGAGGCAGGAAAATCGCTTGAACCAGCGAGACAGAGGCGGCATTGAGCTGAGATCGGGCCACTGTACTCCAGCCTGGGCAACAAACTGAGACTCCATCTCATAAATAAATAAATAAGTAGACATTGAAATAAATGTGAGTTATGCATACGTTTAAGAGAAATTAATTAAAAAAAGTAAGATAATTATTTACACTCTTGTTCCAATTCAAAGTGTTGAGTGGCTGGAGCCCATCCTAGCAGCTCAGGACATAGTGTGGGAACCAGCCCTGGGTAGGACTCCATTCCATCATCGCAAGGCGTGCTCACACCCACTCACACTCACCAGACTGGGACCATGTAGACAAGCCAGTAAGCCTCATGTGCACGGCTGTGGGATGTGGGAGAAAACCAAGTACTCAGAGAAAATCTGCACAGACACAGGGAGAACTTGAAAACTCCACACAGACCACGGCCCTGACCAGAAATAGATTTTGCTTTCTCTTCAACGTTATAACTAACCCATGTTATTTGATGACCTACAGTTTAGAGTTTCTAAGTCACTATGCTCAAGGCTAAGAGTAATGCATATCCCATTTTTCCATTTTACTGGAATTTATGTTCAATTCATGATTTAAGGTCTCCGGCTTATCATTTATACAAACTGTCCAAAGACATTGCGGCCTTAGGACCTTGTTTCTCCCTCTATTTTCTTCAAACAGAAACATTTCTCAAGTACCTACATGTTCCCAGAGAGGAGTTTTTCAGAGGTGGTCGCTTCTTGACGACAGTGCAAGTCTACCAGGCCTCTGAACCAAGGGGCATGGGGAGGGAAAGAGCGGAAGTGCAAGGTTCATGGTAAGTTTCACATTAGCCATTAGAAGCCGGACAGTATAAGAATGTGGCTTTTTTCATTTCCTCTCAAAAATTCTGAGTGTTGGTGTAGAATCGAGTACTTGGCTGTCCCCCCAGTGACCTTGTAGTGGTGGGACTGTCAGGGAATCCTTGACTGAGAATATGACTGAAGAGTTTACCTACCAGGCGTAAACTTCCAGGCACTCTGTTCATCTGGGGCTTGTTCCAGCTTGTCTTCAGTCAGGGCCAGTTCACCCTTCATTTTTGGGAACCAAGTTGATGGCTGGGTCTACCATTGTGGATCAGGCCAAGCCGGGTAACTAGATTTGCTGGAGGTACTGGATTTGGGTAGGGCACCTCACATCTCCTGCCTCTTGTCTGCTAGTCGCATCCCAAGGACGTTTTCCCCGTGCAGATGCTTGCTGCTGTTGCTTTTGTTTTCACTGGAGTAAAGGTCAGCGTTCTTGCTTCTAAAGCTTGCCCATGTGTTTCATATTGTTTCCATCTTAGAATTCATTCATCTTGTGCCATCTGTTTGAAGTCTGTTTCACTCAGTCTAACCCTTTGGGGAAAAGGTTTTTTTTTGTTGGTCATCTTGAATCCGAAGGGTCGCCTCCAAGATGCGGCCGTGGATCCCCACCGCCAGCCCCACCAGGGAGCAAACGACGGGGTGAAGATCGCCAGCGGAGCACGGTTCGTGGGACCTCGCCCTGGTGCTTCCTCGGAGTCTGGCGCCCCTCCGTGGCCACGGGACTCCGCGAGCGCCTGCCTCTTGCACCAGCAGCGTTCAATGAAAGAAATACGTAGCTTACTCTGTCTCCTATTGGTGATTGAATAAATTTATACATCAAATAAATGCAAGAACCAAAGAAATAAAATGTTAAAATAACAAAAACTAAATAAATAAATTTGAAATAAGTGTAAATATCAAAAGAATATAATTTTATAACATCTGAATATATTTATATAATATTTAAAATTATAAAATAAAAATAAAACATAAATCAAATAAAATTGTGTGCATCAGTAGATTATTTTCAGTATTCAATGTATCAGTACCTTATTTTTTAATATTTTAGTATGATATCCAATGCTACAGTGAATATCCTCAAGCACACTTGCATAACGGATGGAAAGTGTAATCTTCAAAGGCTGAGCAGAGATAGAGGAGCAGGAAAACTATTTGCTGGATTCTCCAACATGAGGGCTATTGATGCTCTTTATAACAGCAGTGTTGGTGAAGTGACAGAGTTGAATTCTGATTGAAGCTGGTAGAAAAGTTGGCAAGTTAGGATATTTTTGGCTGTAGGTAGCAGAAAACCCCAACTGATATAAAAATAAGGAATTTTCTGGTTCATACTACTTAAAGTACAGCACTAAGGCAGGTTTTAGTTTCAGCACGATCAGAGTTCTGGTGCCATCACTCTGCTGTTTTCTTGATTCTGTCCTCGTGTCAGTCTTGTCTTGAGGCTGTCTTTTCTCATGGCAGCAATGCAGCTACGTTGTTTAGTGTCCAGGCTTCGCACCTACTTAGAGCACCACCTTCAACCATGAAATGACAGTTCTGAGTGTCCCCCTGTTTGGACCATCCTTTGCCATGTGGTCATCTTAGACCAATCACCATGGCAAGGAGGATCGGTCAATTTCACTGCAGTCATGCTTCTGTTACACAGTGAGGTGAGGGAAAGACATTGAGTCAACAATCTCCGTCCATCTACTACATAGAGAAATTGTGTTGTGAGAAAGTCGAAATAACAGATGCAAATAATTCTTAAGCGATGTTGTGCTGAGAAGGAAGTAGAAAATATTTTCTCTGTGCTATCAGACCTGATTCATAGTTCTTAAGCATGTCTTAACTGTTAGGCTGGTGGTTGATCTCAATAATGTAGAAATATAAGTTTAGAGTAATTCAGTTGCATTGCCATAATTACATAGTAAGTACTTAGCTAGGATCTAATTTCACATCCTTCTAGATTCAAAGATGATGTTCTTATTTTGTCTAGGGACTGAGACAATAAATTAGCCTGGCTGCCTTATCTTTTTAGTTTTGACTCTACTCTGAACTAGTGGTTCTGCAGTGTCATACCACATGACCACATTGGGGTTGGTTCTTCCTCAATTCTGCAGTTTAAAATCCCTACAACCCAACGGCCAGGGTCCTTTTGAGTCTGATATCTAGCCCTGCTAAATTTCTGTGTGCTGTCCTAAATTGTAATGGACAATGGAGAACCTCACATCAGCTACTCATCTGTAAATTTCCCCAAGAAATCTTGTTCCAGAAATGTTTGTTTATTCCAGGTATGTTTTTGTGCTGATGAGCCTTTCACCTGGGCTTGACATCAAACAGCTGCTAAGCCCCAGGGACCAGATTTACAGCCCATGTCAGGACAAGACCAGCCCTAATGGTGATTGATGCTGAATCCCAGAATGATATTTGATAGCTCGCTCAATTCCTCTTGCCTCAGGCAGGTTTATTGGAGCACGTTTGCATTTATAGGAAATCATGTAGTGACACTAGACTTGCAGGGGGACATTAGACTGGTGGGGGCAGGGGAGGAAAGCAAAAGCTGGGAATCTGGTTTGGACTCAGCAATAAACCAACAGAAAGATGGGTTTGACACAAATGAGAAAATAAAAGATAAAGTACAGAATCTCACCAGTTAGTGAGCAGATGAGTTGTAATCGCAGAAGCATTTAAGAAGCCCATTATCACAAATCAAGCATCATGGAGATTAGCCTTGATCCTATTGTGAAGGAGCACCATGGGAAGAGAGCATTGAACCTACTCAGATCTGGCAGGAATAACTTGTGAAAGTACCTTTCTGTAAAATTGAAGAAGTTGGCAGGGCTTAATTATAAGAAAGTATCCAGCTTGCTAACCTGACATTTGGTAGAATCACTCTGGAAGCAGCACAAATATCCTTTGCCTTGATTTACAATCACTGATAATAATCTGTGTGTATAACTTTAGTGGCTGTAGTGGATCTAAAATAGTAATTATCTTTTCTTTGGTTGGGAGCAAATTAGCTAGTTCTGGAAGGAGTATATGTATGTACATTTATATAATGTATATTATATATAATGTATGTAATGTCTGTTATACATACTGTTACATTATATAATGGAATATAATAGTGAAAATCCATTATATTATACATAATGTATATTATGCACAATGTACATAATGTTTATTATACATAGTGTATATTATATTTAATGTATATATACCATATAACAATTATGTGTATTACATATTTATATAATATATATCGTATATAATGCATGTTATATATAACTTATATCAATAGAGAGATAATGAATATAAGTGAGACTTGTTTAAGGAATGTTATGCTGTATTATGCTTTGTAGTCACTGCTATTTTGAAAGTTTTTTGTTTTTAAGATGTTTGAAAAGTGCATGAGAATTTGAGATTCATTTGATTGATTTATTAAATTACTAAGCATTACTTAAGTGTTTAGAAATATCTGGCTTATTGAGTTTTAAGTCTGAATAATAGATTTGCATTATCTGAAAAAATTATCTACATTAAAATCATAATTTGAAATTTTGGTTAAAATATTACTTATGAATTCAAATAGCATTAAATGATTAAGGATAATTTATGATTTGAACTGTATGAATCAATAAATATTAAACAGAGATAGTGAAAATGATTGTACCTATTTTTATACAAATCTACTAGATTGATAAACAGAATAACAAGATTAGAAAGCTGAACTTAAAATATTAAGAAAATTTAGGATTTAACTCTCTAATAAATGCAATATTAATTACAATAAAAGTAAAACTCTAAGTATTAACAGGCATGCAAAAAAGGCCCTGTTAGACATTAGCAAATCCAACTGAAAGACTAAAGTATATTACTATTGCTATCTTAACACAGAAGGAAAACAAATACTTTAAATATACGATCTCATTTAATTCCCACCTATGAAGAAGATATTATTAAACTCTTTTACAAATATAGGGATTTATAGAGAGATTGCACAACATCCTCAAGGTCATACAGATGGTAAATGGCAGAGCCAGAGATCTAATCCACCTTGCCTGACACCAAACTTTTGTTACATCCACGTTGCTGCCTCTCTGTTCTTCAAGTTAACTTGAATTGACCTGTGATATGGTTTGACTGTGTCCCCACCCAAACCTCATCTTGAATTGTAGCTCCCGTAATCCACATGCATCATGGGAAGGACCTGTTGGGAGGTAATTGAATCATGGGGGTGAGTTTTTCCAATGTTGTTCACACGATAGTAAGACTCACAAGATTTCATAAAAGGAAGTTCCCCTGTGCATGCTCTCTTGCCTGTGCCATGTAACATGTGCCTTTGCTTTTCCTTTGCATTCTGCTATGATTTTGAGTCCTCCTCAGCCATGTGGAATTGAGTCCATTAAACTTCTTTCCTTTATAAATCACCCAGTCTTAGGAATGTCTTTACTAGCAGTGTGAGAACAGACTAATACAATAAATTGATATCAGTAGAGTGGGGTGCTACTGTAAAGACACCCGAAAATGTGGAAGTGACTTTGGAACTGGGTAACAGGCTAGGCTGGAACAGTTTGGAGGGCTTAGAAGAAGATAGGAAAATGTGGGAAAGTTTGAAACTTCCTACAGACTTGAAGGGCTCAGAGGACAGGAAGATGTGGGAAGTCTGGAACTTCCTAGAGACTTGTTGAATGTCTTTGACCAAAATGCTAACAGTGCTATGGACAATAAGGTCCAAGCTGAGGTTGTCTCAGATGGAGATGAAGAACTTGGGAAATGGAGTAAAGGTCACTCTTGCTATGCAAAGAGACTGGTGGCATTTTGCCCCTGCCCTAGAGGAATTTTGAACTTAAGAGAGATAATTTAGGGTATCTAGGGGAAGAAATTTCTAAGTGGCTAAGCATTCAAGAGGTGATGGAATATAAAGATTTGGAAAATTTGCAGCCTGACAATGAGAGGAAAGAAAACCCACTTTTCTGAGAAGAAATTCAAACCTGTTACAGAAATTTTCATAAAACAAGGGGCCAAATGTTAATCACCAAGACACGGGCTTTGACTGTGAGTAAAATGAAGGTGGGCACTGGAAAGTGTGGAGCAGAAGAGCCCCTGGTGCTCTGCTAGATTAGATAGTGTGGGAGAAAGGGTAGATGCACAGATACCTATGAGGAAGCTACTGCAGTATTCTGGGTGGGAGAGGACGGTGACTCCAGTCAGGGCGGGAGCAGTGGGAGTGGTGAGAAGGATATGTGAGAGGGTAGAACCAGCAGGATTTAATGACAGACTGGCTGGGAAGTGTGAGAAAGAGAAGAGTTTAAGATGACTTCAAGTCTTTTGGCTGAGCAACTGGAAGGATGAAGCTGCCAAGTTGCCATCACCTGAGATGTGGAAGTCTGTGGGTGCAGCAGGAAGTAGGCAGAAGATTAGAAGTTCCATTTTGGACACACTGTATGTTTGAGAGATCTATTTGACATCCAAGTGGAGATGTTGGATATATCAGGATGCAGTTTAGGGAAAAGGCCTGGATTGGAGACATAAATTTGGGAGTTATTAGCACACAGATGATTTTAAGGCTTGAGACTGGATGAGTTTAACAATGTAGTAAGAATAAAGAAGTGAAGAGCTCCAAGGACTGAGTCCTGAGGCATTTCAATGTTGAACTAGAGAACATCTGCAAAATAAGTTTATATTTTACCACTCTTCCTTTGTACTACAATGCAACATCACAATCATTAATGGAATAAAGCAGGATAGCATATATTATATATAAACTATATAACCTGTATAGATTGTATGTATAGAATCTATAATCATATATAATTATAGGTTGCTGCTTGTTGATATTTCTGAGACTCAATAGTATGAATTATAATATTTATATATATTTATATACATTTATATGTGATGTGCTTGTGAGATGGACAGTTTGGAACAGGAAAGTGTGAACCCTTCAGAGAGGCTCTAAAGATGTGCAAGTGATGAGTGGAGGACTGTTTCAGCTCATCTCTTTCCTTTCTTAAGGGAGGAAATGAGGGAGAAGCAATTGGAAAAGAGAAAGGATTAAGAGAGCAAAACATAGAATGACATTAGGAAAGTAATCTAGATTGATCATGTAGGAAGTGGGCAGGGGACAGGGAAGAGAGTGGCGTCTGGGGAGAATATCCAGAGTCACCAAGGTTGAGACTAGAGAACCTGCAGGAGGGTCTTCATTCCTCAAGGATTAGAGGCTGAGAGAGCTTCAGTCAGTCTAACTAAGAAGCAAGGCCAGGCTTAACCTCAAGCAAGGAAAGGGATGCTCGAGGTTGCTTGATTTGTGTCCATCTCATTCATTCATTGCTGTATTCATTCCTTAAACAGGACATTTACAGAATGTCTGTGATTGCTAGGCACTGTGCTAGGGGCAAAGATATATTCGGACAAGATTCCTGCTTATACTCTAGCAGGAGAGACAGAAAAGTGAACAGGCAAGCAGGATACAAGACATGAGTACTGTTTAGTGCAGGCACACAAAGCTGGGGAAACACGTTGCAACTAACCAGTCTTGGGAGATCACGGAAGGATAGTTGAAGAAGTACATTTAAGCTGAGACCCAAAGGGCAAATGCTTAGTAAATCAAGGAAAGGAGGAGTGGTATCTCTTCCAGATAGAGGGTATAGGATGTGTAAAAGCCAGGAAAGGAACGAAAACCTGACTTTTTGTCTACTTCAACTCCTTAGCAGGGAATCAAGGCCCTTCATAATTCCAGCCCTGGTTACTGCTCCATCTCATCTCTTATTAACTCCTAACCCAAATGCTACACTCCAGCCATTCTGCACCACTTGGAGTTCCCAATATGTACCAAGCTGTCTTCTTGCTCTAGTCCTCAAGGTCACTGTACCCACTGCCTGGAGTACTTTGAATGATATGTTTGGTATATATGCCCATTTGTTTTTCCTTCTCTGACATGTTCTCCAAAGTCTACATGGATGTGGCAGACCTAGGCAATAATGCTTGTACCAGCAACTTCACCATTGTGGCTCTAGCTGATTGGATTAGAGAAGAATACAGGAATAAAGCAGAGCCTGTCAGGTGCTCTATCCCAGAATTAGAAATGATAAACCCAGAACACATGCCCAGGATAGAATTCATAAGATCACCTAGGATTGGAACCAGAATTAGGACCATGGGAAGTCCTAGTCACACACAGGCTGATGTTACAGCAGGGAGCATCACTTTGAAGAGGCCTACAGAAAGAAAAAATAGCAAACATTCAGGTCAAGTCTAAGGACATATAAGGAAAAGAGAGAAACACAGAGAAGGTGGAAAAACCAGTACAAAAAGGCTGAAAATTCCAAAAACCAGAATGCCTCTTCTCCTCTAAAGGATCACAACTCCTCGCCAGCAAGGGAACAAAACTGGATGGAGAATGAGTTTGATGAATTGACAGAAGTGGGCTTCAGAAGGTAGGTAATAACAAACTCCTATGAGCTAAAGGAGCACGTTCTAACCCAATGCAAGGAAGCTAAGAACCTTGATAAAAGGTTACAGGAACTGATAACTAGAATAACCAGTACAGAGAAGAACATAAATGACATGATGGAGCTGAAAAACACAGCATGGAATTTTGTGAAGCATACACAAGTATCAACAGCCAAATCAATCAAGTGGAAGAAAGGATATCAGAGATTGAAGATCAATTTAATGAAATAAAGCATGAAGACAAGATTAGAGAAAAAATAATGAAAAGGAATGAACAAAGCCTCCCAGAAATATGGGACTATGGGAAAAGACCAAACCTACGTTTGATTGGTATACCTGAAGTGATGGAGAGAATGGAACCAAGTTGGAAAACACACTTCAGCACATTATTCAGAACTTCCCTAACCTAGCAAGGCAGGGCAACATTCAGATTCAGGAAATACAGAGATATTCCTTGAGAATAGCAACCCCAAGACACATGATCATCAGATTCACCAAGGTTGAAATGAAGGAAAAAATGTTAAGGGCAGCCAGAGAGAAAGGTTGGGTTACCAACAAAGGGAAGCCCATCAGACTAAAAGCAGATATTTCAGCAGAAACCCTACAAGCCAGAAGAGAGTGGGGGCCAATATTCAATATTCTTCAAGAAAAGAATTTTCAACCTAGAATTTCATATCCAGGCAAACTAAGCATCATACGCGAAGGAGAATAAAATCCTTTAGAGACAAGCAAATGTTGAAGGATTTTGCCACCATCAGGCCTGCCTTACAAGAGGTCCTGAAGGAAGTACTAAATATGGAAAGGAAAAACTGGTTCCAGCCACTGCAAAAAACATACCAAAACGTAAAGACCATCGACACTGTGAAGAAACCGCATCCACTAATGGGCAAAATAACCAGCTAGCATCATAATGACAGGATCAAATTCACACATAACAATATTAACCCAAAATGTAAATAGGCTAAATGCCCCAATTAAGAGACAAAGATAGGAAAATTGGATAAAGAATCAAGACCCATTGGTGTGCTGTATTCAGGAGACACATCTCACATGCAAAGACACACATAGGCTCAAAATAAAGAGAGGAATATTTACTAAGCAACTGGAAAGCAAAAAAAAAAAAAAAAAAAAAAAGCAGGGGTTGCAATCCTATTATATGATAAAAAAGAATTTAAACTAACAAAGAAAAAAAAATAAAAAGAAGGGCATTAAATAATTGTAAAGGGATAAATGCTACAAGAAGAACTAACTATCCTAAATATA
>CAUYLG010016471.1:0-37396 GCA_963573385.1 Cacajao melanocephalus
TTTTCATCCCTTATTCCTTCCTGTCTCCATTGTTAAGCACAATTATTGGCATAAAAGAGGTTTTTAATACCCATTTTTAGACTGCATTCAAGCCTGGGCAATAGAACAAGAATCCCGTTCTCTCTCCCTCTTTCTCTTCCTTTTTCTTTCTCTCTTACTTTCTTTTTTTCTCCTTTCTTTCACTCTTTCTTTCTTCTTTTCTCTCTTTTTCTTTCTTTCAAAAAAATAATAAAAAAAAAAGAAAAGAAAAATGCATCTTTATTGTGTTAAGCCACTGAGATTTGGGCTGTGTCTGTTACAACATTTACCCTATCCTGACTGATACACTATCACAAATCTTTTAAAAGGTCATAAGCTTTGACCTAGCAATTACATTATTTGGAACATATCCTAAGGAAATAAATAAGAATAATCACCAAAAATTATGAACAGACCGGGCGTGGTGGCTCACGCCTGTAATCCCAGCACTTTGGGAGGCAGAGATGGGAAGATTGCTTGAGGCCAGGAGTTTGAGAACAGCCTGGTCAACATAGCAAGATCCCATCTCTAATAAAATGTTTTTAAAAAATTATAAACATTAATCTCCAATAATAGGCAATTCATTAAATAAATAATAATACAACTCTTCAAAGGAATATTTAGGCATTTAATACAATTTAACTGTATTTATTGACATGAAAACATTTCATGATTATTACATGAAATAGAGTAAGTAACAAGGCAACATAGATGGTATGAGCCCATAACTCTTAATATATGTACACGCATGCAAAGAAGAAAGTCTGGAAATATACCAAAAAACAGCGATTATTTCTGGTAGTAGGACTACAGGTGGCTTTAAAAATGTATCTCTTTTCTGAAGTTTTATGCTTTTGCTACAATGAGCAAATATTTTTTTTCAGTAGAGAAGTCTAAGGCCCTGGCAAATGGAGACCTATCATGTGGGCAAACTCTGGTTCCAGATGAGATTTTTTTTTTTTTTAATTTTTTAAGTGGCCTGTTGGAAATGGATGGGTCTCCTTTGAACTTCAGAGCTGGCCTTACTCTCTCTAAGTGCTAAGTGTAATGGGTACAAAGGAAACCCAGGTCTCTTCCACACTCTTTTGGGCTAAAATCCCACCATTCCTAAGGTTGCATACCAATTTTATCTTCACCACTGAAAGCAACCCTCAAGCCCCTCATTTACTTAGCTTCAGGGCTCAGTCTACTGATGTAGTACTCTGGCTTTAAGAAAAGATGTACCTTTTTATCACAATGTTTTTCAGGATTTTCTCAGAGTTGCTGGGCCTCAAAACTCTCTCCTTTTGAGTCCCAATTTGGATGATTTGGGAAACTGCAGCCACAGGTCCTCCCTCCCTTGAGATTGGCTGAGCGACGCAGACCACACCTGCAGCGCAGAAAGCAGGGCAGGAAATTACACTACAATCACTACAAAATAGACTTGGGAGCCCTAAAGCCTACTGCCCTGACCTGTAGGATCAAAGAGTCTCATGTGATCTCTCCAAGTGAACTTTTAACAAAAAGTAGCGCTGCCAGTTTCTGTTTTGACCTTCCAACCACACGATCATGCCGACATTCAGTAGTAACTCCATTTTTTTTCTGCCAAATCTACTCCTGGCCCTTTTCAACACATCCTTACACAGAGGGAACAAGCCACTGAGGTTTCCTGTTGAGGAAGGTTCTCTGGTGTTCTGTGAGGAACCCATGTATTCACAGAAACCATGTATGTTTTCTGTGTAGTAGGACAGATCTACTTTAACTTGATGTCTTTTCAGCAAACTATGTACCCCTAAAATGAAGAAATAGAAGGAAGGTGTTTAATTATTTTTCTTTTTTTTGGGATGAAGTATTGCTCTTGTCCCCCAGGCTGGAGTGCAGTGGCATGATCGTGGCTCACTGCAACCTCTGCCTCCTGGGTTCAAGTGATTCTCCTGCCTCAGCGTCCTGAGTAGCTGGGATTACAGGTACCGGCCACCATGCCTGGCTAATTTTTGTATTTTTAGTAAAGACGGGGTTTCACCATGTTGGCCAGGCTGGTCTTGAATTCCTGACCTCAGGTGATCCACCCACCTCGGCCTCCCAAAGTGCGGGGATGACAGGCGTGAGCCACCGCACCTGGCCATAGGTGTTTATTTTCATCCCAACTCTTACTCTGCTGCATTGTTCCTGTATACATTTCTCTTACTCCACAGAGTAGGAGCTTCTTGAGGACCATGACAGTCATTTATTTCTCCCTCCCTGCTCCTGGCACTAGCAGGACCTCCCCTCCTTCCTCTTAACAGTTTGCTGTGAGTGACTGAATGAATCAACTTTCCCCTATTTCCTTATGGGTTTCAACCAACACAGACTGCCTGCTTTTGTTCAAATGGGCCCTGTGTTTTATGGGTTTCTCCAGATCTTTCCATGCACACAGTAGTATAACAGCAAGACCAGCTACATACATTGTAGGACCCACTGAAAAATGAAAATGCAGGGCCTCTTGTTAAAAAATTATTTGAAATGACAATCATTCAAAATTAATAAAAAATTTTAAACATCAAATTAGATAGTAAATGATTAAGAATGTCAAAGCTTTGCAGATAACAGCAGTGTAGGCGAGCCTGGTTGTCATCCACCGCAGGGCTCAGCTGCCTGCTCCTGACCTCTGCTCAGAGTCACAATCAGAGACCAGCAGGGTGTTTACTGACTTGGGCCTACCCAGCCCCCACCCTGCATCCTGTCACCAGAGTTTCATTTGGAATCCTGAGCAAAGGTCTCCGATTGCTGATTCTACTGCCAACAGAAAACACTCTCCCTCTTCTGGATGTGTTGGCAGGAAAACCAAATTTTTCTCTCTCCAGGCCAGCCAGAATCTTGAGGCCAGTTAACTTCCCCAGTGATCTTATCTGAGTCATCCTTCATTTCTGCCCCCAGTGAAACTGCATCTGCACTCTGCTCAACTTTCAGCCCAACTGAGGTGCCACACCCACATCTCACTTGTCTTCCTCTGAGGCCTTGTTAACCTATTTCTCTGGGTTGCCCTCTCTTGCCCTCGAGACCCCTGTTCAGTTGTGAACAGTCTCTCCGTCCTATGCCTGCAGGCTCTTCACTGAAATCTGCTTGCCTCCATCAAAACTAGATCTTTCCAAGGAAACCACCAGCCCCCATGTGGCTCTCACAGTGCCCAAGTGGAATCTTCCAGTGCCTCTCCCCACTGCTAGATGTGCCATCACCCTGGAAAAGCTGAAATTTCATGTGCCAATCAGCCAATATCTTGGCCTCAAATTTGTTCACCTCCTTAACTTTGGTAAACCATTGTCTCCTTTCCACCTCAGCTGTCTGTATATCCTGTACATTTTCAAAACTCAAAACTCAAATGGTAAACTTCAATATCCCTAAACTTACTCAAAACACACAAACTTCAATATCCCACATTCTCATTTCAATCCCTTGGTTTCCAGAATTCATACTGTCGAACATCAACAATTTTGTGCTCCTCCACGTGGCCTGTCTCCATGTGGAGAGCTTGGGCTTCCTCACATCACGGAGGTCTGGAGGTGGTCAGACTTGTTACATGGTAGCTGGTGTCCAAGAGTAAAAGCAGAAGCTGACAAGCCTTATGAAAGTTGGGCCCAGAACTGGCACAGCATCCTCTCTGCCTTGTTCTGTCAGTCAAAGCAAGTAATAAGAAATCATGAGGCCAGTCCAGATTCAACGGAAGGAAAAATAAACTTTGCCTCTTGAATAGTGGAGCAGCATGTGTACACAATGGGAGAAGGACCTCAAATGATCCACTTGCCATGGCCTCCCACAGTGCTGGGATTACAGGCATGAGACACTGCGCCCGGCCCAGACTTATTTTTTCTTGGCATTCTTATTAACTCCCCATGACACTGTGAGCAGAGCTGGATCCGCCATGCTGTTCGTCCTCAGTTAAAGGGCTGTCCTGAGAGCTCTTTGGCACAGCTGAGCAGCCAGGTAGTGCCCTGTGCAAACACTAGAGGATAATGAGAAGGAAAGAGTTTTCTTTGGCTCAATTCATGGGAAATAAAGCAAGAGTTCTCTCCTGGGGGCTTCTTTTCCTTTTGGCCATTCTAAATTAATAGGTTTAAGACATTGCTTTTAGTTTAATTTCTTTCCATTATCCTTTCAGTACTCCAGTGGCACCAGGGAGGGCAGCAATGACTGCTTTTAATAGTGATTAAAGACGGACCCACAGTTAGGTCGAACCAGGCCTGCACCTCCTCCCCTGCTGCACGTGCATCAGCTTTGGCAAAGCTGCAGGAACGTTCTCAAGTGATGACTCCCCCACAGCCACTTGTCTGCAGCAAGCAGCCTGCCAGAAGCCAGGACGCTGGCAGTCAGCACTCACCAAGCGCTCGGCCCCCAAAACTTCTCTTTCTCTCTCCTCCTCAATCCTCCCGTCTCCCCACCCATAGTGTGTTCTCTAGCAATACACTCATTAGCGGTTTCCCTGCTGCTAGACATCTAGATTATTTAAACTGCTTTTGCTGTTGGAAGCAATGCCTCCCTGGGCACACGTGTGAGCATTTCTCAAAGGTAGATCCCAGAACGAGGAATCACTTGGTTCACCAGGCTTGCACATTTAAAAATGTAATAGATACATGCTTTTAAACTGTTCCATCGCCTTGGTGCAGAACGGAACTCCTGAGAGGTGAGGTCAGCAAGAAGATGTGTGTGGCTCTGAGCTGGCTGGTGGCCCGTGTGTTCCTGTCCCAGCACTCACATCGTGCAGTGAGAAGATGTGTGTGGCTCTGAGCTGGCCGGTGGACCACGTGTTCCCACCCCAGAACTCACACCGTGCAGTGTTGCTTCTCCTGCACTCGCTGATCCTGTGGTTGATATAAGGAAGGGCCTGGCAATGGCTCGTCCCAGGGGGAAAAATAATTCCCCTTCTGTTTCTTCTTCCTCTTTTCCGCTTCTGCCGTGGTGGGATGAGATAGAAACAGGAAGGGCTTGAGGAGAGAAGTCCTTTGTTTAAAAATAGCAGAGAAGTGCTGCTTGGTAGTTTCCCTGATTTTTACTCACTGAGGAACCTGACTCCAGCTCTTCTTGAGCTTGGGATGGATAACGGAATGGCTCGGCGCCATCCTAGAATCTATCCTGCGTTCATGCAACAAGTGTTTGTTGAACACCTCAGGGGCATAACATGCTGATTGATCAGGGCATCACTGGCCTTCATGCAGAAGTGGGGTTGTGGGAGCCCCCTGCTCTTTGAGTCAAGACCTGTTTCATTGTTCTTGACTGAATGTTTGTGTTTCTCCCAAAATTCTTAAGTTGTCTTAACCCTCAATGCAATGGTATTTGGAGATGAAGCCTTTGAGAGGTAATTAGTTAGGTGAGGTCACAAGGGTGGGGGGGCCTTGGTCTGATGGAGTTAGTGCCCTTTAGAAGGAAGTCCAGAGAACATGCACACTCTCTCTTTCCATGGGAGCACTTAGCAGGAAGGCAGCTGCCTTCAAGCCAGGGACAGCAACTTCACCAGGAACCAGACTGATTGGCACCCTGATCTTGGACCCAGCACTGTGAGAAAATGCATTTCTGTTGTTGAAGCCACCCAGTCAATGGTATTTTATTATGTCAGCCCAAGAAGACTAAGACAGCTGGGTAGCTGGGAGGTACCGTTGAGGAGCACAAAGGGACTTGGGGCAGTGATCAGTCACCAACTGGTACGGAAGTGTTTCAGTAGTTCTACCACAGATCCAAATATGCTAGTACCAGCACTGTTCGTGGGGTTTACATTCTAGTGAGAAGAGATAGGCAATATACAAAATAAGCAAAATAAATAGTGTATCGAATGGTGTTATCTGCTGTGGAAATGAACAAGGCAGAGAGAGAATTAGGAAGAGCCTTGGAGGAGGGAGGTTGCTACTTTACGTTGTAGGAAGAAGGAAAGAGAAGGAGAAAGGCATGCTCCCTATCCTTTAAGTCACACTGTCATTTAAGGGCATTTTCTAGAAGTTGTGTACACTTACTTATACTTAAAGACTCTTGCTCAGAACTTAGTCACATGGCCACACCTTGCTGAGAGAGAAGATGGGAAACACAGACTGAGTTCTGGAAAGCCATGCACATAGCTGGGGGTCAGGGGAGGTGGTGGTGTCTGCTGCTGAAGGTGGAGAAACTAGGGAGACCACCAGCCACAACAGGGGAATAACGTGGCTGGATTGTGTTGTAGAAAGATAATTTTCCAGGGTCTGTTGGGAGAGTGTTCTCCACGGGTCTCTCGCATTTGTGGATGTCTTATGAGCAAGAGCACTTGCTGCCTCTGTTCTGTTATCTCTTTCCAAAGGCATTTGAATAACAAATAGCCTTGGAAGACAAGACTGTCCCTCTGGAGCAAAGTGCAGGCATGCCTAGGGCCCAGTACAAGAAAGAGAATGTCTGCCAGGCGAGGTAGCTCACGCCTGTAATCCAAGCACTTTGGAGGCCAAGGCGGGCGGATCAACTGAGGTCGGGAGTTCAAGGCCAGCCTGACCAACACGGCAAAACCCTGTCTTTAAAAATAAAAAATAAATAAGAAGAAAGAGAATGTCTTCTGCAGAAGATGTTAGCCATCATAAAAGATGCTGATTCTCTAAGCTCAGTGTTCCTCCCCTCTAACACAGCCCACTGTGTGTGTATGTGCAACTGGGCCTTCTTTACATTGACCTGTGGAAATTGGAGCCAAGGGAACCAGCATAATAATATATATTTAACTTCCACTTTACATATATATGTAAAGAACATATATATGTTTATATATATAAATGCTTGTAAAGAACATATATACATGTTTATATATATATAAATAATTATATGTATATATAAAATTATTCCCATGTATCAAGGGAAAACAGTACATTTACAATGAGGAGGTCTGACAGATACCAACTCAATACCACCAATAACTGACATCATGTGTCTTTTAATGTAATACACTGAGAGAATCCAGTGTTATCTCTGTTAAAAATATATAGCATGACTCTAATCATGAGGAAAAAACAAATCCAAATTGAAGGATATGCTACAAAAAATGCTAACATCATGAAATACAAAAAGAGACAGGAGAACAATTCTAGGTTACAGAGCACTGAACAGATATGACAAGTAAATGCAACTTGTTATCCATGATTGGCTCTTGAATTGAAAAGGAAAAAGACAACTATATCTTATACCCATATACAAATTCCACCAGGCAAAATTGAATATGGATATATTTTAATATATTACTCTATCATTGTTACATTTCTTGAATATGATCATGGTATTGTGACTGTGTGGGAAAATGCTTGCATTGTTAGGCAATACACACGGAAATATGTCAGGGAGAAGTGTCATGACAGCAGGAACTTATTTTCAAATGCTTCAGAAAATCACACATACATGAATATATAGAGAAAAGGGAATTGTCACAAAATGCTAATACTGGTGAATCTAGGTGAAGAGTATGTAGGTATTCATTGGATTATTCTGTCAACTTCTTTGTAGTTGGGTTTTTCAAAACAAAAAGTTGGAGAAAATGGAAAAGAATCCTGGTGGCCTGTGGAGGATGGATGGGGGTGGGGTGGACCTGGTTTTGGGACAGCTGCACCAGGAGCTCTGTCCCCTCAGGAAGTCTCTTTCTCCCTGCAGCCCAGTATCCTCTGGCTGCTGCAGGCAGGCTTCGCCAGGCTGTGGATGCATGGCCACAGGCCTCTCTGGATTCCTAGCCTTCCAACAAGCATCTAGAGAGAAAAGAGCCTGCTGCCGCTAGAAAAACCCTGGGGAAGGGCTCTAATGAGCTCAGCTTGGGTCATGCAGCCCCTCCCAACTCCCACTCCTACCTCCGCCAACCACCCAATGGGTCAGAAAAGGTGGGCAGGGGAGAGGTGTGGTCACAGCACAGCATGGGCCATGCACTCCAGGCACTGAGCGGGGAGCTAGGAAAGAGAATCCATCAGACTTGGGAGGGAGAGGGCAGAGCAGCAGAGGACTAGAGGATGAGCCAATGGTTTCTAACTAGGGGGACTAGGGAAGGCAGCCTTAACCGAAAGAGACTACAAGACAAGCCAGTTTGGGTGTTTTCTTCTGAACTCGGTAAATTCAGAAGCTTTGCCAGGACCTAGGGGGAGAATCTCACAGATTGCTGGGAATACAATTCTGTAGCTCAAAAACGCATTGGCAGTGCCAGCTGCTTGATGAAGGCATGGGTGTGCCGGCTCCATCTGGAGAATGCGGAAGGTGCCATTGTGCCCGGCAGGCTAGCACAGAGCCCCCCCTTGTAACTAGGCTCGTTGGCGAGAGAGAGCCAGACAAATTATGAGAAAGTAGAAGCCGGGAGCCGTTCAAAGGCATTGCATCCACATTTCTGTTCGTTGCCTCAGCATTCGGTGACTCAGCCAGGCCGGCTCCCGCTGCTTCTTCCAAGGCACACTGGGAGTAGTTGGGCAAATACTTACACAACATTTAGGCCCTAAACCTGCAATGGCCTGAGCCCCTCGATGGCAGAGCCTCCTATCCAGGTGCAGGCAGCTCTCTCTGCTTCTCCATCAAACCTAACTACAGCAAGGGCTGTTAAGCCACTCCAAGCTCAAGTCTGGTCTTCCAGAAAAGACTCCCTGCCAAGAAATATGTTACTGAAAAGGGAAAGGGAAATATAACCAAAGGCCAGGGTACTAGTACCTTTCTCCCATCCTCTCCTGAAAACAGGGACCTCCACTTTCTTTTGCCTTCTTATTCTGTGTTCAGGGGAAGTTGAGTCTGTGGTTAATCTCTCAGGATCTGGAGGGAGTTGGACATAGGTTTGAATTCCAGTTTCCCCATCCCCATCACTTCCTTGGGAGTCAGTGAAAGTCACTGAGGTAACACAGCAGAGAGCTTGGCACATGGGAAGTGTGAGCCAAATGTGAACTGTTCTCTCCCAGGAGTGCATCCGAATGGGGCTGGAGACACATGTCTCCAATGCCTCTGTTCCTCATTTCTCTCAGACCTCCTGGGGTGGTTTCCTGTCACAGAACAGAAGCAATTGCCTCAAATCAGATATCCAAGGATGCTGCGGGGAGCAGAGGCTGGAAGAGGGTGGCTGGGGTTTCACTTGTGTAAGCCGCGCACCTAAAATAAGCCTCGGCAGGAGACTCTGGGAATTTCCTGTAATTTTCACTGTAAATGTTCTATTTATAAAGCTGAGTCACTGCAAGCCGCTGCTTCACAACCACCTAGCATGTGGAGACAGGCCGGCACAGGAAACAAGGAGCATACCCCAAAATGCCCGCCTCCCCCATGGGCTTTGGGGGTTTCCTGGGGCCAGCCTGAGCCTGGCTCTTCAGCCCCTGGAAACACCTCCACCAACTCGGGATTTGGGTCACCGGGCCAGACTTAGACTCTCATCCCCATTAGCCCTTTTACTGGCTTCTTTGCTCCAAAATAGCCTCTTTTTTTTTTTTTTTTTTTTTTTTTAATTATTGTAAGTTTATAGGAAAAGTCTGGCCTCTTGGAGAACTGCTTACAGATAGCACCAGGCCTGTTGCCCCTGGAGAACCCAAGGGTTCTGGCCTCAAGTGGGATCCGGGACATCTCTCTGCTTTCCCACATGAATAGACCTGCCTGGATGCCTCTGCTCATCTCTATAGAACAAACAGATTCTCCCAGGACAGATTCCATACATTCAGGGCTTGGGTTGCCTGAACCCAGAATTCACTAAAAGCAGCAAAGGAGGAAAAACGGGAGCAGACGTCAGCAAAGCACAACTGCACTTAGCACGTTCGCCCTTCCATCCAGAGCTCCTGCAGGAGGGGCCGGGAGGGAACACAAAACCCGCATCACTTCCTGATTTTACAGCTGCTCAGCCAGGGTCTAAAATCAGGGTCACTAATCGCAGCTGTGGAACCAGGCCGCCACATCCTGCCTCCAGCAGCCCAGGAAGACAGCGTGCGGAGCCGAGGGCAGCCTGATGCCACTGTTTCTCTGTTGTGCAGAGCAGTCTCCAAACCAAAGCCACCTTAATGCTTAGCTACAGCTTCTCGTTAAACGAGGCAAACAGTGGTCCCATTAAAACATTCTCAGTGTTGCGGAGAATGTTTGCCCTCCACACACTTCTTTTTGGGAGCCAGCTCAGGGACCCAGGTCTGTGTGGCTTGTGGGTTCAGCTCTGATTTCCGGGAGCCCTGGGAATGTAGGAGGTTTGGAGCCTGAGAAGTCCTTGGGCTAGAGCTTTGGATGTCAGTATCAAGGCAGTGCAGTGACACGGGCAAGGCCTCTGTGAACTGGTCAGCATGGCCATGGCCGGGGTGGGAGGGCACTGCCGGGTGCCCAAGTCTATCTCCCATGCCAGAGCTCCTCCCTCCCTGTCCCCACATTATGTGACCAAAGGTCTTTGGGTGTTGCTGTCGGATGGTGGGTCCAGCTGCTCTCTGACACCTGATGCCCTTTTATCACCCTCTGTCTCTCATACCTCCCAGGCCCCAGACTGACCCCCAACCCAGGCAAAGTCCCCCAAAGTCCCTCTTCCTTTCCTTATTCTGTCTTCCTCTTCCTCACCACATCCCTTTCTCCTCTCACCCCCATTACCAGAGAATTTAGGCCGCCTTTTCTTCATCAGTGTGGCCGGTGGCCCAAAAGCAAATGTCTGAAGCTATGGAGGACACAGACGTTAGCGTTACAAAAACCTAGGCAGTTTCCACTCCTGTCTAGTGACTCACCCTTCCCCTAAGCCCCACCCTCCACCTATCGCAGAGATTAACTGGGGTTGGGTTGGGGGAGGGTGCTTCTTATTGTAGCAGTAAAAAAGAAAAAAAAAAGTCTGTCAATTTAGAAAAAACAGATTCAGGCCCAGTGCTCATGCCTGTAATCCCAGGTCTTTGAGAGGCTGATATGGGCAGATAGCTTTGAGCTCAGGAGTTCAAGACCAGCCTGGGCAACATGGGAAAACCCTATCTCTACAAAAAAATTAGCCAGGCATCATGGCACACGCCTGTGGTCCCAGCTACTCCAAAGGCTGAGTGGGAGGATTACTTGAGCTCGGGAGGCAGAGGTTGCAGTGAGTCAAAATTGCACCACTGCACTCCAGCCTGGGTGACACAGACCCTGTTTCAAAAAAAAAAGAAACAGATTCAAACCGATGAGAACTCATAAGGTCCAGCAATTTCACCAGACACAAAATCCACCTGCAAAAATCAGCAGCATCTCTCCCCACCCACAATAACTACTGGAAAATATTATTAAAAAGATACCATTCATAATAGCAGCAAGAATTACAAAATATATCTATGTATTAGCCAAGAATACACAAAACTTCTATAAACATGTTTTAAATTCTAATAAGGAAATATAAAATGATCTGAATAAATAGAGCACATTCCACATTTTGGGTAGGATGACCTCATGTCAGATGCCTTATTTTGGATGACATTTATAAAGACCTAATTATATTAATGAACCTATAAATTTAATGCAATGCCAATCAAAATTCCAACTGGGTTTCTTTTAGAGAAACTCAATAGAGAAATAACTCACTTTGACAAAGAAGAGTAGAGGGGAGACTTGCCCAATTACATACACTACAACATCAGAACAATGGCAGTGGCGATGCCAGCTCCGTGGCAGTCCAGCAGACTAGCGGAAAGGCACGGGTAGCTGGGCAACACGCTCCAGTCCTTTAGGAACCACACAGAGAGAACATCAGCCCAGCAAACACAGGTCCTCAGGGGGCTCAGCCACCGGTGGAGGTTTTGCTGGGGTGTTTTGCTGCACTACTATCATTGCAACAAGTAGACGTAAGGAATAACAAAACACGTGCCTCAAGGTCCCCATGTGGCTTAGAATGCACTGCATCAAACTGGCTCTGCGGAGAGAACAGGACTTGCTGTTCAGCAGGCCTAACTCTCTGGAGCTGCTCCTGAAGTCAGCAGCAGCTACACGACCTTCATGATGCCAGATGTGAAAAGCTGGGCCCAGAAAGATGAGGTAGGTCCCTGTGCAAGGCCATAGGCCTTCATCTCTCTCCACAGGAGCTCATGAGAAGCTGGGTGCCAGCTACCAGGAGAGTTGGAGGGTGAGCTGAAGGAGGTGGCCTTAGGCAGAGACGAAGGGACAAGGGTTCACAAAGCAGGCCCATTCTGAGTGTCCAGCAATGTTAGGCAAAATTCACAGGTGGACATTCTAACCCCCACGGTGACGGTGTTTGGAGGTGGGGCTTTGGGAGGTGATTTGGTCTTGGGGGCAGAGCCTTCATGGAGGGGATTAAAGCCTTTATGAAAGAAACCCCTCCTGCCACAAGAGGACTGTGGGAGAAGGCACTATCTCTGAGCCAGAAAGTGGGCCCTCACCAGACACCAAATCTGCCAGCGCCTTGATCTTAGACCTCCCGGCCTCCAGAACTGTGTGAAATAAATATCTACCCAGTCTGCGGATTCCTATCCTAGCAACCCAAATGGGCTAAGACAAGCAACTTTTACTTCAGCTAACTTATGCAGATACGCAGCTCTCCTGAATTACTAAAAGCAAACACATTTTAAAAAATATAGCATACAAATCAAATTTCAAACATGTTTCCACTCTCTTTAGCTCCTTGTCACTCATCTCATATTTCTATAAAATCACATTCTTTCCTTTTGTTTTAGGTGGGATCTGTCCGGGTTGTGCTGTAATAACAAAAAGTTCTAGATCACAGAGGCTTGATGCATTGATCCTTGATATTCGACCATTGATCACTGTTGAAGCTGAATAATGGGAATGACAAGTTTGGTATTATATATATGCATATACATACTATGTTGTATATATACATATATATATTTGAAATATTCCATAATAAAAGGGTTTTTGAAATCTCCATGGCTTAAACCCACAAAAGCTTGTTTCTTGCTCATCTTCCATGTCCCTCATGGATTAGCAAGGTCTTCACTTCATCCTCATCCAGAGACACAGGCTAGCCAGCCTCTGCCCTCTGGAGTATTCCTGGCTACCGTGGCACAAAAAAGGAACCATGGGGTGAGCACATAATGGTTCTTCAGGCTTTTGCCTGAAAGCAAAACCCGTGATTTCTATTCACATTTCATCAGCAAAGCAAGTCACATAGCCACACCTAATTTTAGTGGCTCAAAGATAAATGGATCTACTATCTACTCAGTAGAAAGGGAATTGGAAATATCTGGTGAACAGCACTGATGATGACCGCAGCCATGAAGAGACGTGAATCTAGAAATTAACTTAAAAAGAAGCCATGATATGCCATAGGGTTGTTCCCAATGGATTTCACACTCAACCAAAACCAAACACTCAGTTTTCTCGATTTTAATAAAACATTGAAACTTATATGAAGACTGGGAGTTCCACAATGTGGGGGACAGTTTGTATACTGTCTTTACTTTTCCAGTACGTAACAAACCCAGCCCACTGAGAACAGTCCCTGACATTTGTGGAACTCCAATCTTAATATAAGTTTGAATATTTTATTAAATGATAAGAAATATCTTCTTATTGTCTTCCCTCTGTACTGTTTGTGTCCCATTTTCCTCTTTCTGGGTTTTTTGGTTTTTTTTAAGACAAAAATCTTGCTCTGTAGTCCAGGCTAGAGTAGAGTGGTGTGATCTCGGCTCACTTCAACCTCTGCCTCCCAGGTTCAAGCAATTCTCCTGCCTCAGCTTCTTGAGTAGCGGAATTACCGGCATTCATCCCCACACCCTGCTAATTTTTGTATTTTTAGTAGAGAGGGGGTTTCACCATTTTGGTCAGGCTGGTAATAAACTCCTGACCTTGTGATCCACCCACCTTGGCCTCCCAATGTGCTAGGATTACAGGCATGAGCCACCACGCCAGGCCCTATTTTCTTCTTTCTGTAAGGACGACAGTCCTCTTGGATTAGGGCCCACCCTAATGATATCTTAATTTGATTCCCTCTGTAAAAACCGGATTTCCCCACACAGTCACACTCTGAAGTGCCAGGGCTTAGAACTCAGCACTCTGTCTATAACAGGTGCTAGATTAAGATCTGCTCAACTGAAGACAAACAGGAGGCAAGCAGAATGGATTTCTAGGCCCCCCTGGAGAAGCCGTTTCTCATCTGCATTCCTACTCTTACCAAACTCTGTCTTATGACATTCCCAGGAGGAGACAGGAGGGGGCTGGTGCTTTTCTAGGACGCCACTGGGTCATTGAGGCTGTCCCAGGTGGCCAGTCTTTCTCTGCTGCAAACTCACCAAATGTCAGGGGCTGCAGAAGGGAGCCTTGGGATTATTCTACTCAAAAGCATGCATCTTACAGATGAGGAAACCGAAGCCCAGAGAAGGTGATGACTTCCACCTGCGTTCAGTCTATGGCCTCTTAAGTCCCTTTGCCTTATCGATCTCTGAAAGGCTTATGACTTTGAAACCTGGGTATCCTGGACTCCAGTCCAGTACCGTCTGTGTCTCCCATATTATATCTAACCATGCTGTCCATTGCCATATGTTTAGTAAAGCTGAACAGAGAGAGGGAGAGAAAGAGACACAGAGAAAGAAAACATTTAAATAGTGTAGGCAATTCTGCCCATTTCTCTCAATAAGGAGATATGAATCTGCTGTTCTCAGTACATGTTGGTTCCTGCCTCATTCTCACACCCGAGCACTAGCTGGCCTTGCGTGATGCCAACATGGCCCCTACACACAGGCCAGTCCTGCCCTGGGGCTCTGCTGAAGAGAACACTCTGCTTCCCCACTGGAGAGAGAGCAGGTCCTGCGCTCAGTGAGAAATGGTGTCAGGTCTCCAACATGGCAACTTCTGAAGGCATTTCCAGGGGACGTTTGAACTGCACTCAGTCTGTAGACCTGAAGCCTGGTGTGAGGAGCTCTGCTGGGGCCATTGCCGGTGCAGGGGTTAGACGGCCAAGAAGAGAGATGCATTGAGAACAGTGCCGTGTGTTAAATGAGCCCTCGGTGCACTCTTGCTGGAGCATCTTATGGGCAATGGCGCGTGCAGAGAATAATAACCTGAACAAACCTATGCATCGCTTGACCATTAAAATATCAAAAGGTTTAAAGACGTAATGACCCAGCAAAGATGGAAAATATGTTTAAATGCAGATCTCAGCATTAAAAATGCATTTGGCTCCTCTGAAAATGGAGGAAAATACATTTAGGGCCAGATGGCCACAGCTCCCCAAGAGGAAGGGTTGAAAAGAGAGAGACAATCCTCATTGGGTGCCCAATGAGGCAAAAGTGCTGAGGTGCTCAGATTGCCTTTCTGTGGGGCTGGTGATGCCATCACCATTGGAAGCTGCAGCCAATTCGCCACTCCAGAGGCTTCTGAACTAAGCGAGATGCAGAAAGCATTTTCTGAAAGAGAGCCCCTCTTCGCGGGAGATACCACAGTCTGCTTACCAGAAACATCAAGAAGTGAGGCAACTACAGAAATGAATGTGGACGGAAACACTGAGTGCAGCAACTTAGAAAAGAGACCACCCTGGTCTCCTGGACACGTTTCTTTTTCTTACTGTATCTTAGTTACTCTATGAGTTTGCTAGGGGGCCCACAGCAGGGCACCGCAGACTGGGTGGCTTAAACAGTGGAAACAGACGTGTTAGTTTCAGAAGCTAGAAATCTGAGATCCGGTTATTGGCAGGGTTCGTTTCTTCTGAGGGCTGTGAGGGAGGGCCTGCCCCTGGTTCTGCCAGGTTTGCAGATGACCATCTTATTCCCATGTCCTTTTGTCGTCTTCCCTCCGTACTGTTTGTGGCCCAGCTTCCTCTCACTACAAGGACAACAGTCCGATTGGACTAGGGCCCACCCTGTTGACCTCATTTTAATTTGATTACCTCTGTAAAGACCCCATTTTCCCACAAGTCACTCTGAGGTACCGGGGGTTGGAACCTCAACATATGAATTGGGGTAGTGGAGGCAGACACAGTTCAGTCCACAGCAGTTACTCAGGGATCATAATACAGCCAGAGGGAGGCTTTGGAGGGGTGTGTTTTGTCATACGGAGAAAACAAAAAACTCACCGTGTGTGGAATGGCTCCTGTTTTTCTAAGGTGTTTGGTCAACGAAAGTCCAACCCACCAGGGACAAGCTGCATAGACAGTGAAGGGGAAAGCTGGGGCTGTCGGCCGTGAACCAGTTCTATGATCCTGAGCAAATAACAAAACCCTCCCATGACTCAGTGTTCTCATTTGTAAAGCAAAGGAATGAAGCTCGTGAGTTGGATGCGGTGACTGGCACTCCCACCCCCGTGAGCCTTCCTGTATGACAGAGACAACGCTAAAAACTATGTTTCCAGATTCCTCTGCAGCTAAAGTCCTGCTTACGCATCAGGTGCCCCCGGCAACATGCCCTGGAATGAGATCTGGAGGACAACAGTGAGGTAGAGTCCACCTTCCTATTGCTGCCTCTGCGGGCACGGCCTGGGCAACTGTGTGGAAAGCAGCTGTGGAGAACAGGGTTAGCACTCGGCGTCTTTAACCAGCCTGGGGGGCTTGCAGAGCCGTTGCTGAGATGGGGCGGTGGCAGTGACTGCCCCAGGAGTGCTCCCCGAAGACATGCTGGCAAAAATACAAACACCACACATAAGCGTGATCATGGCACTGTTGTAATAAGCAAAGGACTGGCAGCAACCCAAGCATCCATCATAGGGAACTGGTTGAATAAACTATGGTCTACCCACACACACAATGGAGGGCTGTGCAGCTCTCCAAAGGAGCAAAATAATATTTTCATAACATGCCATGGAGTAATTATTAGGATTGGTGATAATGGATGTAAGGGTGATCTGGCCGTGACATCTGCCACTCCACTGATTGCCAGGGTTGATTCGGCTGATCTGGCTGGCCAGGCAAGTGTCACCTTCCTC
Source organism: Cacajao melanocephalus (assembly GCA_963573385.1). NCBI lineage: Eukaryota > Metazoa > Chordata > Mammalia > Primates > Pitheciidae > Cacajao > Cacajao melanocephalus. The sequence continues at coordinate 16,780 of CAUYLG010016471.1, forward strand.
CTTCACTGCTCTATGCACCTCCTGCCCGAAGCTGTGCTCTCAGTCGAAGAAAATGACCATCCCCAATAGAGGAGGACCCGTCTTCGGTCAAGGGTATATGAGTAGCTGCACTTCCCTTACAGAACCTCCAAACAAGCTCTCAAGATTGGTGAAAAAGCTGGGTGCAGTGGCTCGTGCCTGTAATCCCAACACTTTGTGGGGGCTGAGGCAGGTGGATCACCTGAGGTCAGGAGTTAACATGGCGAAACCCCATTTCTACAAAAATTCAACAATTAGCCAGGCGTGATGGCGCGTGCCTGTAATCCCAGCTACTCAGGAGGCTGAGGCAAGAGAATCGCTTGAACCCAGGAGGCAGAGGCTGCAGCAAGCCAAGTCATGCCACTGTACCCCAACCCCGGGCGACAAGAGCGAAACTCCGTCTCAAAAAAACAACAACAAAAAAGGCCAGCCATGGTGGCTCATGCCTGTGATCCCAGCACTGTGGGAGGCTGAGGCAGGCAGATCACCTGAGGTCAGGAGTTTGAGACCAGCCTGGCCAACATAGTGAAACCCTATCTCTACTAAAAACACAAAACTAGCCGGTGTGGTGGCATGTCTGTAATCCCAGCTACTTGGGAGGCTGAGGCAGGAGAATCGCTTGAACCCAGGAGGCAGAGGTTGCAGTGGGCTGAGATCACACCACTGCACTCCAGCCTGGGCAACAAAAGCAAAACTCCATCTCAAAAAGAAAAAAAAAGGTGAAAAAAAAGATTGGTGAAAAAAAAGCAAAATGGAGAAAAAGGTATAAAGTACACTGCCACTTAAAAAGGAGGGATACATATGTGTATTTAAAAGGAGTCTCAGAATAATAAACGAACCAAAAAAAGGTAGTCCTAAAGATCTCTTCTAATAGGACAAGTAGTGAGACTAAGATGTCAGGCCCCAAACTCTGGCTGTCAAATTAGAACAAAGGATGCATGGGCCGGCCTCTCTCTCTCCTGCTCAGTTCAGAATGAAGGAGGAGGAGAACGCACGTCGGGGGCAGGTGAGAAAGGGAAATGAGCATCTGCTGAGCGCTCCCTTTAAACCACCTGGGCGAGGTACTTTAAGGACATTTTTTTCTCTACTCTTTTACAGCTTTGCTTTGTGGTAGGCATTTTTATTATCCCCATTTTATAGATAAGGAAACGAGAACAAAGAGGAGTGAAGCCACAGAGATCAGATTCATAAAGCAAGGAAAGCGGCAGAAGGGGGCTTTCGGCACCCAGGCCGTTGGACTAAGCTCTAGCATCTCTCTCTCTCTCTCTCTCTCTCTCTCTCTCTCTGGGCCCCCAGATTGAGCCCGTAGGCAGTGGCCACAGGAAGGTACTGTCTCCTTGGAATCCTTGTTTCTGTCTTCTTTCTTTACTCCAAGGCTGGGCCCCAAGCCTAGCCAAAGCATCTCCCAGCCCTCCAGCTTCTCTGGGATTGGCTGAGAGAAGGAAGGCAGGGCCACTAAGCCACTGGTGGTTTTTGTTTTTTTTTTTTTTTTGATCGGCTATTGAAATGATTTGACAGCTGGGCACCGTGACTCACGCCCATAATCACAAGACTTTGGGAGACCAAAACGGGAGGATCACTTGAGCCCAGGAGTTTAAGACAAGCCTGGGCAGCATAGTGAGGCCTCGTCTCTACAAACTAGAACAAAATAAAATTAGCTGGGCATGGTAGTGCGAGCCTGTAGTTCCAGCTACTTGGAGACTGCGGTGAGAGGGGATCACTTGAGCCCAGGAAGTCAAGGCTGCAGTGAGCCAAGATCGCGCTACTGCACTCCAGCCTGGGCAACAGAGAGAGACCCTGTCTCAAAAACAAAATCATCTGAGAAATTTTTAAAATGACTGATGCTCGTTTCACCCTCAGAGATTCTGATTTAATGGGCATGGGGTGCAACCTTGACATGGGATTTCTGGGATCTCCCTATGTGATCCTAATGTGCAGTAAAGTTGGAGACTCATTCTGGTTTTGAGTGTAGTAGGGGCCAGTATCAAAGACACCACCCGCCGTGTGGGAGCTTGTTAGAAATGAGAAATCCACAGCCTACTGAATCAGAAACAGGGTGGGAGAGCAGGGATAGAGGGAAGGGCGCCAGGATTTTAACAAGCCTTCTACATGGTTCTGACATGCCCTGAAGTTTGAGATTCACTGTCCGAAGGAACGGCTAGAGGCAGATCATGTGCCACGGTTTGCTTTGTCAACTCTCATGTAACTGCTATGTTGATTATAAAACAAGTGAAATTGAATGGCCCCAGGGAACGAGAGTGTTCAGACCTTTTCCCCAAGAAAAAAATCTTGACGCAAGTGAGAAAGCGTTTAAATGTAATTTGGAATCAGCTGGAACTCACTCCAGCTACTGAGAAGGAGAGCAGCATGATCAAAACATGACGATGCCCCCAGCAACAGTACCACGAGCTTCCCAAGCCAGCGTGGAGGCTGCGGGAGAGCACGGTCCCTGAGGACAGATGGGCGAGGGTGAACAGCCACGGTGAACCCGACCGGCGACCCCTCTTGCCAAGCCTTCCCAACCTGAAGGTGTGTTCATTTCCTAGGGCTTCTGTGACAAATAACCACAAATTCAGAGACTTAAAACAACAGAAGTGTATCCTTTCCCGGTTCTGGAGGACAGGTTGATTCCTTCTGAAGGCTCAGAGGGGAGTCCCTGCCATGCCTGTCTCCAGACTCCAGCGGCTGCTGCCAACTCTTGCATCCCTTGGCTTATGGACCCATCACCCCAATCTCTGCCCCCATCGTCACATTACCGCATGTCTCAAATTTCCCTCTCCTTTCTCTTCTAAGGACACTTGTCAATGGATTTACGGCCCACCTTCTCCTAATTTTACAGTGGAAAGATGGAGGCTCAGAATGAACGATTCAGTGCTTTAAGGTCAGTCAGCCGTGAGGCAGAGGTCAGAATCCAGCCGCGCTCTTCACACTGCACTCTTACCTTCATCCTGACTTAGCCTTCCTTGGGTGGCTCCCGAATTTGCTACTTCTCTTTTTGTTTTGGAGATGGAGTCTCACTCCCTCTGTTGCCCAGGCTGGCGTGCAGCGACACAATCTCGGCTCACTGAAACCTCCGCCTCCCAGGTTCAAGTGATTCTCCTGCCTCAGCCTCCCAAGTAGCTGGGATACAGGTGTGCACCATCATGCCTGGCTACGTTTTTTTTTTTTTTTTTTTTTTTTTGTATTTTTAGTAGAGTCAGGGTTTCACCATGGTGGCCAGGCTGGTCTTGAGCTCCTAAGCTCAAGTAATCCACCTGCCTCAGCCTCTCAAAGTGCTGGGATTACGGGCATGAGCCACCGCGGCCGGCTTTTCAATTGACTACTTCCCTTCCGCTTTTGCTAGGACTACCCAAGTCCAGGGCTTCACTATCTTCTTCCTGAATTGCTGTAGCAGCTTGCCTGCTAGTCTCTTTGTCTACTCTTTTCGGCTCCAATTTGCCCGTGCCCCGCTGCTGTATATTTTTCCACATTTCAGCACATTTTGTTAATACAGTAATCTGGGCCAGCTCAGCAGGAAATTTACTTTCTAGCATCTAAAAATGATTTGTCATTAGGCTAAGCATCACCTACCTGTGCCTTGTTAGCAGGGGGAGCAGTAAAGTCATACCAGATACAGACTAGGTTTGTAATATAGTTGACTTTTTGCCGTCCTTGGTAATGACGGATGAGGACAGAACTCACATGGGAGTTGACAGCTAATCCACAAAGCTGACGATGGCTAACAGCTCTAATCTAAAAGCTCAGGCTGATACGTTTGCAGCCAGTTGTGTTTCTCTACCACTGTACAACTTCAGGTGGGGCCCTAGTCTCAGGTGTTAATGATCTACACACTAAACCCTCCAGCTGAGGTGGGAATCTTTAAAAGTCACAGATCCAAAGGAATTACTGAATTCTCAGGTGGCTTCAATGAAGAAAGTCAAGTAACTTTAGATTAACCTGATTCAGGAATGCACACCTTGAGATGTAAATTTCAGAGGGGAAGGTGGATCTCTCTTTTCTTTTTCTTTCTTCCTTCCTTCCCTTTTTTTTTTTTTTTTTTTTTTTGAAAGTCTCACTCTGTCACCAGGCTGGAGTGCAATGGCACCATCTCAGCTCACTGCAACCTCTGCCTCCTGGGTTCAAGTAATTCTCTTGTCTCAGCCTCCTGAGTAGCTGGGATTACAGGCATCCCCCACCATGCCTGGCTAATTTTTTGTCTTGTTAGTAGAGACAGGTTTCACTATGTTAGCCAGGCTGGTCTTGAACTCCTGACCTCATGATCCACCCTCCTCGGCCTCCCAAAGTGCTGGGATTACAAGCATGAGCCACCATGTCTAGCCAGAAGGTGGATTTTATAGAGTTGAGTTCTATGTTTCTCTGATGTAGCATACAGGGAAGTGTACAAGTTCATATCATACACATTTCCTTTACCGACCTGGGTTTAGATCAAGAGTATGATGTTAGGAGGTCCCAGTGAAATATGGTAAATATCTTGCATAAGTGACCATTTGCAAGTTACCAGACATGAAAACCACACCTGATTCTTCTCTGCCAAGAGCCTATCATTGCCAGAGATCCATTAGGCTCTCACACTCTTTCCCATTAAACAATTCAAAACATTTTGACAAATGTGTCCATTTGTTTAATATATTTATCATCTGATTTACCTGTCATACCCCTCAGCAAAGCTGTATGTTAGTTATATAAAAATCTAGTGAGATAACAAGGATGGTTAGACTCAGCAGTGAAAATTCCTCCTCACCAAGAGGAAATTAGTACAAACACTTTGTGACATGTGCAAATATCAATTAAAATGTAGAATACAAATATTCTTTGACCTAACAATTCTACTTCTGGGATTTTTTTTTTCATAAATAATGAAACCAGTCCAAGACAAAAACACATATGTGTATAAATATTTATTTCAGCATTATCTATAAGATCAGACACAATTGAAATACTTTTTTCTTCTTTTGAGATGGAGTTTTGCTCTGTCGCCCAGGCTGGACTGCAGTGGTACAATCTCTGCTAACTGCAACCTCCACATCCCGGGATCAAGCAATTCTCCTGCCGCAGCCTTCCGAATAGCTGGGATTACAGGTGCCTGCCACCATGCCCAGCTAATTTTTATATTTTTAGTACAGACAGGATTTCAGCATGTTGGCCAGGATGGTCTTGAACTCCTGACCTCAGGTGATCTGCCTGCCTCAGCCTCCCATAGTGCTGGGATTACAGGTGTGAGCCACTGCACCTGGCCTGAAATATTCCTTAATAGATGATAAATTGTTATACATCCAGGCCAGCCTGAAATATTCTTTAATATACGACAAATTCTTCTACATCCAGCCCAGGTGCAGTGGCTCACGCCTGTAATCCCAACACTTCGGGAGGCCCAGGAGGGCAGATCCCCTGAGGTCAGGAGTTCAAGACCAGCCTGGCTAATATGGCAAAACCCTATCTCAACTAAAAATACAAAAAAATTTAGCCAGGCATGGTGGCGGGTACTTGTAATCCCAGCTACTTGGGAGGCTGAGGCAGAGAATTGCTTGATCACGGGAGGTGGAGGTTCCAGTGAGCTGAGATTGCTCCATTGCACTCTAGCTCTGGGCAAAAGAGCAAGACTCTGTCTCAAAAAAAAAAGCAATACTAAGCCTGGTGCTGGCTCCTTATGCCATTTATGGACTAAAGAGCAGAGCTAGTTCCTGCTTTTCTTAAAAGCAGCATAAAGTAAGGGCTGAGCACTAGAGATTAGAAAATAAAAGACCCCACCACATTTCTGCAGAATTTCCAGACCAACAGTATGGTAGGGCAGACTAGAGTGTTAGGCACTATGAGGGTTCAGCTCCCTGCACCTAACCTCGGGATAGTAATGTGATGAAATGCACACACGCACGGGGAATGTTTAATGTTCTCAGTCGCATAGGTGTGGAACCTGGACTCTCTCAACATGGTAGAGAAAGGCTCTGAAGCCAGAATCAGAGACTTCGTCCTAATGCTGCCATTTACTAACTATTTGACCATGAATAAGCTACTCTATGGGTCTCAGTTTTCTTTTTCTTTTTTTTTTTTCTTTTGATAGAGTCTTGCTCTGTCACCCAGGCTGGAGTGCAGTGGTGTGATCTCGGCTCACTGCAGCCTCTGCCTTCTGGGCTCAAGTGATTCTCTTGCCTCAGCCACCCAAGTAGCTGGGACTACAGATGTATGCCGCCATGCTCGGCTAATTTTTGTACTTTATTAATAGAGACAGGGTTTCACCATGTTGGCCAGGATGGGCTTGATCTCCTGACCTCGTGATCCACCCACTTCGGCCTCCCAAAGTGCTGGAATTACAGGCATGAGCCACCATGCCCGGCCTGGTCTTAGCTTTCTTATCTGTAAATGGGGATAATTCTAGCACCTATCTCCCCAGGTTGTTGTGAAGATTAAACAAATAAGTAAAATATATATCAAGTGCTTAACCAATGCTAATTGCTATATATTTAAAAGCTAATCTATTTCAGAAAGAGAAAATAGTCCTATTTGTGCACAGCTGTGGCTCACACCTGTAATCCCATCACTTTGGGAGGCTGAGGCGGGTGGATCATGAGGTCAGGAGATGGAGACCATCCTGGCCAACATGGTGAAATCCCATCTCTACTAAAAATACAAAAATTAGCTGGGTGTGGTGGCGCATGCCTGTAGTCCCAGCTACTCGGGAGGCTGAGGCAGGAGAATTGCTTGAACCCAGGAGGCGGAGGTTGCAGTGCGCCAAGATCATGCCTTGCACTCCAGCCTGGGCGATGGAGCAAGACTCTTGTCTCAAAAAAAAAAAAAAAAAAGTGCTTCAGAACTCTCACTCCTTCTCCTCTCTCCAAACCCCCTAAGGCTATGACTTAAAATAACAGACCTGATCTTTGTCTCTGAAATTCTACAGAGAAGTTTTTCCTAAGCAACATTGTCTACTGAGATGCAAATTTTCTTGAAAATTTTATCTCAAAATCATTTCTGAATCCCACGGTCATTAATTTCAAATCCAGACTTGCCTTTATGTAATTCTATGTAGCACTTTCATTCATTTACAAAAAGTTCAGGGGCCCGCCATGATGGCGCTGGTGGTATCTGACAAGATCCAACCAAGTACTTGGTCTGGTGTGCAGGAACTCCCATCTGCTACTGCATAAATGAGACACCATCACAGCGGAGTTTCTAGGCTAAAAGCCCAGCAGTTTCCCTGCTGTGTAGGCATGTTACAGGATTCCCGAACAGGAGGCCGTTGTGAGATCCTGAGCAAGCCCTCACTTGTCTGGAGCTTTGTTTCATCAGCTCTAAAACAAAGGGATTGAATTAAATGGCCTATTTTGTCCTTTCCAATTAAAAAGACTCTAAACATATATGAACCCTGCTCGGGAAGCTGGGCTCTTTTTTTGCACAGTGCTGAAACAGATCCCCCCGCCCACCCCAACCTTGCCACCACACACTCAAGCACACAGAACCAGTGAAATAACAACAGCTCTGGTGCAAAGTGCCAAGGGCTTTATATATGTCATTGCACTAAATCTTCACAATAAATCTGTGAGGTTGCTAGTAATTTTTCAGATGCCCAGAAAAGTCAAACTGAAGGCCAAAGTGAGAGCCTTGCTGCTTCTTTGTAAGACAGGAACCTGGCCTGGATTTTTTGTTTTTTGAAGACAGGATCTCAGTCTATCGCCCAGGCTGGAGTGCTCACTGCCGCCTTGATCTCCTGAGCTCCTGCGATCCTCCTGCCTCAGCTTCCTGAGTACCAGAACTACAGGCATGCACCATCATGCCCTGCTAATTTTTTACTTTTTGTAGAGATAGAGTCTCGCTATGTTGCCCAGGCTGGTCTCAAACTCCTGGGATTACAGGCATGAGCCACCCCCAAAGTGCTCGGAGTACAGGCATGAGCCATTGCACTGGGCCCTAGCCTAGATTATTGAAGTGCCTTCTGGCTCTATAACATCCTGTGAATCTGGCTTCATGGTCTTCTCCAGCCTTCCAAGTTAGCTACACCAGGGTGGGGGTCTGGGAACATGGGATTCCTCCTGACATCCAAGATGTGCAGTGGCACTGTCATCCTTGGATTCTACCTTTTGAATATGTTTTGTTTTAGCCATGCTGGTTTTATTAACATAAAGCATCACCCGAAGAGTTCTCCTAGAGCCCCTGAGAGCCTCCCGGACAAACAGAGCTTCTGTACACTTGATTCCAGACCTCCTCCTTGCTCTCAAAAGAGCAGACCCCTCCAGAGTTTCTCTCAGGAGAGAGAATGAGCGGAGTTCCCCTCCTGTGGGTTTCTGGCCTGCATCAGGCCACTGAGCGAGCGAGGCTGAACCACAGCAGAGTGATGTGATCTCACTTTCAGGTCTGGTTTCAAAGCACATATTCAAGTTTCTGATTCTGCCACAGCCACACATAGAATTCTGAGTCTTCATCTTCCTTCCCTGCCTTAAGCATTTCAGTCTCTCCAGCCAATCTCTCTCTTTCTCTCTCATACACACACAGACATACACTCATCCTCTCATTCATCCTCTATTTCATAGTTCAAAATAAACATCAAAATTAAGGCTGTGCCTGGGACAAGGAAGTACATACAAAAGAAGTGAGAGGCTGTGTTTGTGAAACCGCCTGCATTCAGGGCTCTTTGGGACCATCCTCCTCTTTACAGGGCTGAGGGCTGCAATAAATAGAGCTCATCAGAGACTCAGACATACTCAGAATAAGAAGTGCATACATTTAATAGAGCAGCTGTGTTGGTCTGCATTTCTGGAGGGATGTGGGAGGAGACTGGCATTCATCCGCTGCTCTGGAAAGGCTGTGCCAACAGCACGAAAAGGAGCGAGGAAGTTCCCAGTGCCGTGGGCGGCGCCCAGCAGGCATGAGGTCCACCGACGGGACCAGCCTCCTAGCCCACATGCCAGCCACAGCCACCAAGGGGCTGCCCACCAACACTGTGCCCACCTGCGGGGCATCTAGACTGCTGGAGATGAGATGGGCTGCGTGGAGGATTCCCCAAAACCCTCCCACCAGAACATCCAGGAGTGGCTCCATCTAGAGGGAGTCCTTGGAGTGGGAGGGGGCAGGACCCATCCTGGGCAACCCGCAGCTCCATGGGGAGAAGGACACCAAGACTTTGAGGCCACTGGAGGCCACCCCCACCACCCCACAGGAAGGAAGATCCTAGGCCTCCATGTCCTTAAGGAGAAAAATCCTGCAATCCAGGCAAGGGAGGCACCACTTTGCTTCCCATTGGGGCTTCACTTCCCGTGGAGCCTCTGGGTGGTATTTAGCAAGCAGAAATACAGAACACTCAGTTACATTTGAATTTCAGATAATCAACAAATACTGTGTCTATGTAAATATGTCCCACATACTGCATGGGGTATACTTAAGACTAAAACATTATTTGTTATTTATCTGAAATTTAAATAGAACTGGGCATCTTGTTTTTATCTTTTTGTTTTTTTCCTTTTTGTGGAGAACGGGGTCTCGCTGCATTGCCTAGGCAGGACTCGAACTCCTGGGCTCAATGTATCCTCCAGCCTCGGCCTCCCTAAGAGCGGGGATTACAGGCATGAGCCACAGCGCCCGGCCTGGGCATCTTGTTTTTATCTGGCAGTTCTCCTTTACGGTCTCTGCTCTGGCCAGGCCTTCCCAGGTGAGGGTTTATTTTATGTGCTCCCAAGCAGAAATGTGTTCATTTCAGATTCCCCTGGGATTCCTGGTGAAAAGGCAAACGTCTCAGGCTGCATCTGTTGAATAATATCTCTGGGGTGCTGCCCAGAATACACATTTTATCAAGTTGTTATCTAAGTGGTTCTGATATACATTTGTATTAGTTGTCTATTGCTTCTGAACAAATTACCCTAAAAATAAAGGCTGAAAACCACCAATCTTTATCAACTTATAGTTTATATGGGTGAGGACTCTGAGATTGACTTGACCTTATGATTCTGGCTGGTGGTCTTTCATGGAACTACAAGCAAGATGTTTGTCTTCTCAGGCCTGGTGCTAGGGAGTCTGCTTCCAAGCTCACCTATCTGGCCCTCAGCTGGCCCGTGGCTGGAAACATCAGTTCCTCACCACAGGGACCTGTCTGTGGGGCTGCTCACAGCGTGGCATCTGGCCTTTCCCAGGGTTAGAAATGGGAGGGAGGGAGGGAGAAAGGGAAGGGGAGAGAGGGAGAGAAAGAGAGAGAAGTGAGAGCTGCGGGGGAACTACAAACACAAACTGAGCCCTCAAGACAAATCTACTCAAGGGAGGAGGGAAGAGAATTACCCAAGAGCATGAATGGCAAGAGGCGGGAATCCGGGTGGCCGTCTTAGAGGCTGACCGCCTCCATGTTCAAGTTTGAGGATAACTGCTAGAGATCGGTCCTTGACACACTGCAACCAAGACCACACTGTGAAAACATGGGATCCAATGTCTTTCTTTCCCTATTTTTCCTTGCTTCCCTCCTCCTCCCCATCCCTCCTTTGGTGATCTGAGACAATAACAATGAGGAACTATAAAGAAGTGAAGAAGAAAAAGAAATCAAAATAGCAATCTTAGGAGACTAAGAGTAAATTTTAAAATGCTTGCAAATGCTGTTTGGGTAGAATGAAACTATGCAAATCCCATGCATATATAGCTGTGTCCTAAAATGTCTTAGCATTCAGTGTGGTTCTTGGAGAATCTCCTGTGAGTACTAAAGAAAACATGGAAGTAGGGTGGCCAGTTGTCTGAGTTTGGCCAGGACTCTCCCATGTCTGGGCAAAACAATATGGTTGGTGACAAGGAGCCAATAAGTAATTGCATCGGTCACTCTGCCCCCATCTAGAGCCTGAGTGGGTCGGCCTTGTGATGGAGTGGAGAGGACACGGGCTTTGAGCTGCAGGCCCAGTATGTGCCTTTAGCTGTGGCCTTAAGCTGTTGCCTCTAGAAAACAGGAACCATGCATCTGCTTGGTAGAGCTTAAATATAATGATACACAGGGGAGTGCCTTGTAAACTGAGAGGTGTCATCCTGATTTTGAAAAGAGCCCCTCCTGTCAAGGAAGGTGAGACCGAAGAGATCACCCTTTGCACTTCTGCAACCAAGTCTGACATTTTCTCTTTCACACAGGCTGGCCACACTAACCTCCTGGAAAGGTGAACACAGCCCACAAAAGCCATATTATATTTGTTTAATTTTCATTTTAATTTGCAATATAACCCCAAATTGATGTCTACTAATCCCTCCAGAAAATGCTGATCTCCCCAAAAGAACAGCCATCTCTATGGTATATTCAGTGAAGTTTCCCAGGAAATCTGAACAAAGTCCTGATGTAAAAGATGTGATTCATCTTTCACAGCTCTGGCGGCGTGACTCTCTCCTCTCAGGGAGTGAGCTAGCCCCAGCAGCACTCTTCCCCTTGCCCCGCTCTGCCATTCCTCAAGGTTTGGGAGATGTTTTTGTCACTGTTTGTGAAAAAGGCAGTAATATTTAAATCCTGTTAAAGTGCTCATCCCCTCTCTTTTTTTCCTTCTGTCTTTACTAGTTCTGGGCAGTAAATATGCAGGCCTGCACATTTATATGACCCGAAATCTCTAATTCAAAATGGCAATACCACTTTGACTGAACTCTCTTTTTCTTTGAGATGGGCCAATTGCAAGAATGGCCATAATTCTCTTCTATAATGATTCTGTCCATCATTCTCCTCTACCCACCCCTGGGCCCTGGAGGTGAGTCTCAGGCACCCAACAAAGACCTTGGGTTGATTATGATGCAAAGGAAAGATGAGCTCCTTCTGTTCCCTGCACTTTGCAACAATATGACCTTGAACCTCTCTTAGTCTCAATGGGGAGAAAGATATCTGGCTGTCCTATGGCATCGTTTGTAAGGATCAAATAAACGAGTATCACTGAAAGACCTTTCAAAACAGAGCGCCATATAAATACAAGGTGGTTAGTTTCTCATTAGAGTCCTTCCCATTGCCATACTTCAGATATCTGGTCAGTTGAGTATTCCAATAGGATTATTATTTGCATTGGTTACTGGGTGAGAATTTCTGCTCACTGACCTTGGCAAGTTTACCTAATAATTTAATTAAATTATTTAAATGTAAATGACTGGAGGTAATTTTAAAACTTTCACAAAGCTGTTGCCTCATGCTTTTGGTTTTATCGTTTTAACACTTGAGAGGCTAATTTTTGGCTGGTCCCAGTGCAGTGGTGTTTACAACTAACTGATCACAACCAGTTACAGATGTCTTTATTCCTTCTCAACTCCCCCACTTCACTTGACAAGCCTTAAAAAAAAAAAAAAGGCTAAATTTTGCCCTGTACTTTAGGCACACCATCATGAAGACCAGTTTCCAAAGTATGTCCTTTGACTGACATTCAAGATGGTGCTATTTCAGTTAACAGAGAATTTAGCTTTTAGGTTTTTTTTTTTAGGCAGAGTTTCGCTTTTGTTGCCCAGGCTGGAGTGCAGTGGCACAATCTTGGCTCACCACAACCTCCACCTCCCAGTTCAAGTGATTCTCCTGCCTCAGCCTTCTGAGCTTTTAGTTTTCTACCATTTCTATACAGATATGGAATATTTTTAAAACCTACTTTTGCAATCAGCAGTTCTATCTCAATAAAATTGACTTAAAAATCAGCCAGGCTTAGCTAATCTTAAACAAGTACCATAATTAAAGAGAAGATTAGAAACACACTTTACCGGCCTGGTTCCCTTAGTTGCATGCAAGCTTGCAGTTAACACAAAAGTAAAACATTACCACCATCTCAAAAGAAATGAGGAAAGAAAAAAATAAAGGTTCACCTACAATCCTACCAGCCTGATACCACAGGTGGATGGAATGAAAATGAAAGAAAGTAAACTGCTTCATTAACAGCATTCTTCTTCTGAAAGAAAAAAGGGCCGGGCCCAGTGGCTCATGCCTGTAATCCCAGCACTTTGGGAGGCTGAGGTGGGTGGATCACGAGGTCAGGAGATGGAGACCATCCTGGCTAACACGGTGAAACCCTGTCTCTACTAAAAACACAAAAGATTAGCCAGGCATGGTGGTGGGCGCCTGTAGTCCCAGCTACTCGGGAGGCTGAAGCAGGAGAACCCCTTGAACCTGGGAGATGGAGGTTGCAGTGAGCTGAGATCACGCCACTGCACTCCAGTCTGGGCAACAGAGACAGACTCTATCTCAAAAAAAAAAGGATGGGAAGTTTGGGTTCAAAGACTCAACTTTATCCTACAGCGCTTTTTCATCTTTCCAGGGCATTTCGGGAGTGGGAGTTAAGGTCAGTACCTTGCATAACAGCTCTCAGCAAATTCTTGATGGAGCTAGGCAAAGATGTTGTGACAGTTAATTTTTCATGTCAATTTGGCTGGGCCAGAGTGCCCAGATATTTGGTCAGACATTATTGTGGGTGTTCCTGATGAGGGTGTTTTCAGATGACATTAGCATTTAAATTGGTTGACTTTCAGTAAAGCAGATGGCCCTCTGTAACTCCTACTAAGCCCCACCAATCATCTGAACGCCTGAGTAGAACAGAAGGCTGACCGCTCTTGAACGAGAAGGAATCTGCTGGCAAACAGCCTTCAGACCTCAACTGCGACATTAGCTCTTTACTGGGTCTTTAGCTGCTGGCCCACCCTGTAAAATATTGGACTTACCAGCCTCCATCACATGAGCCAACTCCTTAAAATCAATCTCTCTCCCCCTCTGCACATCCTATTGTTTCTGTTTCTTTGGGGAACCCTGACTAGCAGAGATGTAAAGCAAGAAGAACTTCACACAACAGGGTAAGAGTCTTTGAGCCATTTCCCTCCTCCACAGTAAACTCACACACACGGACATGACTGTCAGGCTGAGACAGGAGCTTCCACTATTTCAAGCACATTGACTAGTGGAGTGCCGGTTGGAAGTCTGCAGCTCTGTCCTGCTGGAAGCCAGAAAGCTGGGCTGAGTCTCCTTCCCACTGCTTACTGGCTGGGGGCGCCAACTGAGTCACTCAACTTCTTTCAGCCTCAGTTTCCTCATGTGACAAAACAGAAAGCTCTTTGTAAACAGTGCTATAGAATTTCTGATCGTATTTCTAATTACCATATTTCTTTTTTTTTTTTTTTTGAGATAGAGTCTTGCTCTGTCTCCCAGGCTGGATTGCAGTGGCATGATCTTGGCTCACTGCAACCTTCACCTCCCAGGTTCAAGCGATTCTCTTGCCTCAGCCTCCCGAGTAGCTGGGATTACAGGAGTGTACCACCATGCCCGGCTAATTTTTTTGTATTTTTAGTAGAGATGGGGTTTCACCATGTTGGGCAGGCTGGTCTCGAACTCCTGACCTTGTGATCTGCCCGCCTTGGCCTCCCAAAGTGCTGTTATTACAGGCATGTGCCACCATGCCCGGCTTTTACCATATTTCTTAAAGCAATAGTAATAGCTAACATTAGAGGACTTTGTATTTGCCAGGCTTGTGCCAAGAAGATACATTATCTCATTTTAATCTGTCCAACAACCCCATGAGGTGCATAGTACCATGTCTCCACTTTACAAATGAAGAAACTGAGGCAGAGAGAAGTTAAGCTGCCTGCTGAGGTCACACTGCTAGGATGCAGCAGAGCTGAGGTCAACACCTGGTCTATCAGAACTGGGGAAAGTTCTTCCTAGTGATTGGCTCTGTAACTGCAGTTATTTAACCACTTTAAGTTCTGATATTCTTGTATGTGTCATAGGATACCTGCCCATCTCCTAGGCCTGTTGTGAGAATTCAGGGGATGACATTTGGGAGTGACGTCTAGCACACTGTGTGGTGTGCACTCAAAGAGTGAGGTAGGAATTTCTATTATAGGCACTTGGTATGCACTGAATGTTTGCGGCCTTCCCAGAATTCCTACGTTAAAATCCTAACCTCCAGTGTGATGGTATTAGGAGGCAGGGCCTTTGGGAGGTGCTCATGAATGGTATTAGTCCCCTTATAAAAAGACACAGGAGGCTGGGCGTGGGGGCTCACACCTGTAATCCCAGCACTTTGGGAGGCCGAGGCAGGCAGATCACGAGGTCAGGATATCAAGACCATCCTGACTAACATGGTGAAACCTCGTCTCTACTAAAAATACAAAAAAAGTAAGCTGGGCATGGTGGCATATGCCTGTAGTCCTAGCTACTCAGGAGAATTGCTTGAACCCGGGAGTTGGAGGTTGTGGTGAGCCAAGATCGTGCCACTGCACTCCAGCCTGGGTGACAGAGCCAGACTCTGTCTAAAAAAAAAAAAAAAAGACACAGGAGCTTGCTCTCTTTTCTCTCTCTGCCAAGTGAGGACACAGCAATAAGAGACCCTGCTGTAAACCAGGAAGAGGGCCTGCACTAGACACCAGATTTGCAGGCACCTTCATCTTGGACTTTCCAGCCTCACGAACTGTGAAAAAGTTAAACAATGAAATTTCTGTTGTCTAAGTCAGTGGTTTCCAACCTTTTTGGCACTAGGGACCAGTGTCATGGAAGACAATTTTTCCACAGACTGGTGGAGGCGTTAAAGTCTCATAAGGAGCATGCAACTTAGATCCTTCACATGCAGGGTTCACAATGGGGTTTGTGCTCCTATGAGAATGTGACACGGCTGCTGATCTGACAGGAGGTGGGGCTCACTGAAGTGCTGCAGGGCAGGTCCTAACAGGCCATGGACCAGTAGCAGTCCTCGGCCCAAGGGTTGGGGACCCCTGGTCTAAGCCACCCAGTCTGGAGTATATGTGTTATAGCTGCCCGGGTTAAGACAATATCCTGTGTCCCAAAACACCAGTCCCTTTACAGAGGATAATTTAATCCCATGTGCCAACAGGGAAGCAGCCAGGTTTGCTGGAAATTAATGACTACTCTGCCATAGTTAACAAAACTTTGTTTTAGGAAATATTTTTCATGAAAAGAGTAGATGAATTTGAACAAATGTTCAATGTTTTTTGTGAAGTAAACACCTTCTTCTTGAATATATTTATGAGAAGTTTATAGAGTCTAAACTACTCTATAATTCAGTTTTTGATATATCAAACAGTCCTTAAAATGCTGATGAAATATATCTCATACTTTTAATTTTTAATTTTATTTATTTGAGACAGAGTCTCTGTTGCCCAGGCTGGAGCTCAGTGGCACAATCTTGGCTCACTGCAACCTTTGCCTCCCAGGTTCAAGTGATTCTCGTGCCTCAGCCTCCTGAGTAGCTGGGATTATAGGCATGTGCCACCACACCCAGCTAATATCTCATACTTTAAAAATACAACTGTAAGGTTATCATCTTAGTTTGTTAGGGCTGCCATAACAAAGTGCACAGACTATGTGAACCAAAAGCTAACTGCACCTCTCCCATCTTCTAAGGAAATCACACTGGTACCCGAGAGAGGAAAGCACACAAAGCCAGGAGCATCTACTGAACCAGTAACAGCAAGTGGTTACTTAGCCAGCAAAGCACACCGTGAGAGAAGGAGAGAGAACTTCAGACTTGGGGAAGGACAGATGGGCCTCAGGATCCTAATACATGGGGTGTGGGTGGGAGAGGGAAGAAAAGAAGGCCCTAGAGATAATTCCTGTTTCCCCAGCTTTGCTCTCCTTCCCCCTCCTCTTCCCTTGACCTCCCCCAATCAAGCCACATGGCCATTTCTGAGTCACAGATGCCACCTCCAATCATCCCAGCAATGGATCCTTGTCAGCTTTGGTGCTTTAATATTGGGGCTCACATCCGCTCCTTCATTCAATAGTGAAAACCTGAGGACATTAGGGTGAGCCCTTTTCTTTCACGTCTGTGTCCAAATTTTGCTACATCTCCCTTCCCTCCCCACCTTCACTTCCCTCCCTCCTTCCATTAGTCTTGCTGAAGAGGTGACTTTTTTTTCCACAATCAATCTGCCTGTGCTCAGGTTCCCATTCCTTCCCTCCAGGATCCACCCCCTAGTCACCTCGTTTATCTTCAACCACAAGTTCCCCTCCCCATGCACTTCTACAAGCCTCTCAACGCTGTCTCTCTCCTCTTTCACACCAAACTTTAGGAAAATAAGCTACTACTCTTTTTCCACTCTTTCGCCCCGCTCTCCATTCATGTCTACTCATTTTTGTATTCCCTGTAAAGGAACCTGGTGCTCATATTGTAGGTGCTCGAGGAAAGATAGGTGGATTAATTATGGAACGGGATAGTCAAATATTCCCAAGCAGTAAGTGCAAGGACGGTGCAAGATGCAAAGAAGATGCCGTTCTTGTCTTTTTTTTTTTTTTTTTTTTTTTGACATGGAGTCTTGCTTTGTCGCCAGGCTGGAGTGCAGTGGCGCAATCTCAGCTCACTGCAACCTCCGCCTCCTGGGTTCAAGCGATTCTTCCGCCTCAGCCTCCCGAGTAGCTGGGACCACCGGCGCGTGCCACCACGCACGGCTAATTTTTGTATTTTTAGTATTTTAGTCTCGATCTCTTGACCTCATGATCCGCCCACCTCGGCCTCCCAAAGTGCTAGGATTACAGGCATGAGCCACCGCGCCCTCCCCCTTCGTCTTAAAGGAGGCGGCCATGGAATTTGTGAGATAAAATAGAAACCAAAAAAAGTCAATAGAGCTACACTGTAGACAAACAGAACAGTCTTTAAAATGCAGGCATCTGGAGAGAGGCCCCCAGGGGGCTGGAGTAACAGCTTCCTGTCCTCCTAGTGCTTACATGAATGCAGATAAAGTCATAGTAAGTCATAGTACGGTGCAAGGACTGACCCTGGGCCACAACTGGGACTTATATAAAATGATGCCTGTGGTGAGCATCTGGGATCCTCTTGTTGAAGACGGACAGTGTCCCTGGAGGGAGGACGCATCAGTGGACAAACAGGTGGGTGCCATGGACAGCTCAGCTCAGTGTGAGTCAGTGTGGAGTACCCAGGGGTTCCTGAGTACCTGAGTGACGGAAGCCGGAACTCGTTCCTGGCCTTCCCTGGCTGGGTGCCCCATCTCTCCAGCTATAAACAGAGGGGTGATGTTGTGAAGATATGAAGTTGTCAGCAGCAATCTCTGGGTGATTTTCCGCAGTCTCTGCCCACTGTCTTCTGTAACCGTCAGGGCTGCACCCCTCCAGGCAGCAGCAGCACTTCCCACTCCGATCAGCGTTGGCAGCTGAGAGGAAACATTGGTGGGCTGTGACTGCTGAGCCTTCCCCTGAGGCTCAGGCTTGGAGAGAGCCCTGTCCCAGGAGCCAAGCTTTGTGAGGCCTTGGCCGCCTGGAAGCCCAATGTTCAACGCTGCCTGATCTTCCACAGCAGAGCTTCTCACAGGCTAGGCTGCTTTCATTCAGGTCCTGGAGCTCCCACAGGCCAAAAAGCATTTACAGCCTGCCTGGGAAGATCTACAACCCTAAATTCTTTTAGGAACAATAAAATCAGAGTATTGAGCTGAGGAGTTGTTTCATTTGAAAGGTCAAAGGAATCAGAGGAAAACAGTTGCAAAACCAGGTCGCTCCTCTATGCTCCAGTAAGAAGAGTAATAATAATTGGTATCGAACACTTGGCGTGTCCCAGGCTCTGTCCTATAGTAGCCACTCCCTTCAGGAACTAGCTCCTCTACATAACTATGGGCAGCTGGTACCCAGAGCACCTGGCACATGGCCTGGCCTGCCAGATGCAGATAAGGAGAGATGGCGACTCCTTGTCTCGGTTCACCTTCTGTGAAGAGAAAGCATGAGGGGAGAACTGATAAGATCTGGCCCAGGATTAGCTAGGGCCTGAAAGGAAGCCAGCCTGGGAGACCGAGGGGAGCGGATCCATAGTCTATCTCCACCCCCTTCCATGCAGTGTGGGCTGAGAACCCTGCTCATGCAGAGACGCAGTAGATCCACAGACAGCTGCTGTGAGCAAAGGTAGCTAGCAGTCTAGGAGCCCCATTTATTCATTTTAAATGCAGTATGCTGCAGAGAAGGGGAAAGAAGGAATCAAGCCATTTGACAACCATAAGAAATACCCACAGGAACTCACATTTGCATCCAGATTTCAAGTTGGCATTTGGCTCTGACATCCATCTTACTGTTCAAGAACCCTAAGACCTCCATGGGTGAACATAACAAATGTCACCACCAGGCAAGGCGAAGTGGCTCATGCCTGTAATCCCAGCACTTTGGGAGGCCGAGGCAGGTGGATCACCTGAGGTCAGAGGCTCTAGACCAGATTGATCAACATGGCCAAACCCCGATTGTACTAAAAATATAAAAATCAGCCAGGTGTGGTGGCACACACCTGTAATGCCAGCTACTCGGGAGGCTGAGGCATGAGAATTGCTCGAATCTGGGAGGCAGATGTGGCAGTGAGCTGAGATCATGCCACTGCACTCCAACTTGGGTGACAGAGAGGAAACTGCCTCAAAATAAATTTTAAAAATTAAAAAACCCGAGACCAAGAGATCCAAGATGGCTGACTAGCAGCAGCTCAGGATTGTAGCTCCCAGTGAAAGCGCAGGGAGCAAGTGGACGCCGCACTTTCAGACGAATTTTTGTTGCCCACAGACCGGGAGATTCCCAGCAGAGGAACCACACGGGTCGCCAACGCGACTTTTTTGGCTGGCGCAGCCGTTTTGCCAGTGCCCCAGCACGGCGCTTCTCGGTGCGGAGTATACGGGACTGAGTGCCCTTTGAGTCAGGCTTGGCTGGTCCCATCCCCACAAGAACAGCAGTTGGAAGCGCTGAGGACTGAGAGTTTCACAGTAAGCACAGCTGAACCCGGGAAGGCCTAGCTCTGTAGGGAAATGGCGTCCATCGAAGGAAAACTAAGAAACAGAAAAAACTTCATAACCGGGCGGAGAAATATCCAAGATGGCTGATTAGCTACAGCTCAGGATTGTAGTTCCCAGTGAAAGCGCAGAGAGCGAGTGGACGCCGCAATTTCAGACGAATTTCTGTTGCCCACAAATGGGGAGCTACCCAGTGGAGGAGCCACACGGGTCGCCAGCGCGACTCTTTTGGCCGGTGTGACTGTTTTGCTGGCGCCTCAGCGTGGTGCGGCGCTTCTCAGTGCGGAGTATACAGGACTGGGTGCCCTTTGAGTCGGGCTCGGGACTGGGTGCCCTTTGAGTTGGGCTCGGCTGGTCCCATTCCCACAAGAACAGCAGTTGGAAGCGCTGAGGACTGAGAGTTTCACAGTAAGCACAGCTGAACCCGGGAAGGCCTAGCTCTGTGGGGAAAGGGCGTCCACCAAAGGAAAACTAAGAAACAGAAAAAACTTCATCACCAACAAGCCGGACCTCCTCAGACCCAATCTAAAAGTTGGCAATTACAAAGACAACAGGTGGATAAATCCACAAAAATGGGAAGAAACCAGTGCAAAAAGGCTGAGAACACCCGAAATCAGAATGCTTCTCCTCCTACAGGGAATCGTAGCTCCTCATCAGCAAGAGAACAAGGCGTGACGGAGAATGAGTGTGATGAACTGACAGAACCAGGCTTCAGAAGGTGGATAATAAGAAACTTCTGTGAGCTAAAAGAACATGTACTAACCCAATGCAAAAAAACTAAGAACCTTGAAAGAAGATTTAACAAAATGCTAACGAGAATAGACAACTTAGAGAGGAATATAAATGAATTGATGGAGCTGAAAACCACAACATGAGAACTTCGCGAAGCATGCACAAGTTTCAACAGCCGAATTGACCAAGCAGAAGAAAG
>CAUYLG010016472.1:0-47669 GCA_963573385.1 Cacajao melanocephalus
CCTGGGCAGTAGAACAAGAATCCTGTTCTCTCTCCCTCTTTTTCTTCCTCTTTCTTTCTCTCGTACATTCTTTTTTTTTCTTTCTTTCACTCTCACTTTCTTTCCTCTCTTTTTCTTTCTTTCAAAAAATAAAAAAAAAAATTAAAAAAAATTAACCAATAACATTTTACAGTGCTGAGTTTTCTATATGGAAGTCAGTTAAGTCAATTAAGCCATAATTTAGTTTATGTATAGTCTTATTTTTTCCTTATGTTTATAGTACAGATATATTCTACTTGTAAAAATATCATTTATTATGGAAATATTAGAGTGTAAACAGAAAGTTTATTTTCAACACCTTCAGTCTCCAAAATCAAGAGCCAAATTGGCTTGCCAGAAATAGCTATTTCCACCAGTTTGTCACGTATCATTCTGGAAGTGGTTGTGTGCATCTATAAGCATCCTTCTGTGTATGTATACATATATGAGACAACTTCTATTTTATGAAAATAGGGTTATATTACGTATATTGCTTTCTCTTTAGATTTCTTTCAACATAATATTATAATTAGATTTTAAATATTTATAGACCTACATACTTTTATAAAGAATGCATTGTATTCTACATTATGCATGAAACAATTAACAATTTATCTATTGCTGCTCATTTGGATTGCAACCATATGCATAATGTATCTGTAGATGCAACAATGGATAATATAAAAAGAGTTACCAAATGTGTATACAATTTAGCTTTCAATAGCTATTGTGATTAAAATTTCTCTCAAAGTGAAATTGATTATACTTCCATCAATATGAATTTATTATACACACAGAAATATGTATATGTATATATATGTATATATGTATATACTATTGTCAAACTTTAAAATTTTACCTAAAATATTTCTCACTTAAAAAAAAAGAGAGTCAACAATAAAGGCAAGTAATAATTATATAAAATTTTACAATACATATAACTGATGACTGAATAATATTAATCATAAAGCTCTTGAATCAACAAAGAACAGTTAAATCACCCAGTAGTAAAATTGTCAAATAATACAAAAATGCAGTTCAGAAAATATAAGGACAAATATAAATAAGTATATAAAAACATACTCATATTGCAAGGAAACAGAAAACATATAAATGTCTGTGTGTGCCTGTGTGTGTATTTGTGTGTATGTGTGTCCTAACTGGTTTACTGTGCTTTCCCTTTACTAAACAAAGGGTTTACTGTCTCTGTTAATAGTGTCGTCTTCTCCCGTTATCTAGTAATTTGTTCATTAGTTTACACAATAACAATACTGATTAAAAACATGCAAGAAATAACTTAGAAATTTTGCAAAAATTCCTGGAAGGATATCACAAATGTGATATTACACATAACTTTTAAGGTATTTTGAGCATAATCAAATAAACAGCTGAGAATATAGGAAATGGGATGGATACATATGTTTTCAGAAATTTGTTCAGCAATTGCATGAATAAAACAAAGGATAAAGGGTGACTACAACGTTATTAATTGGCTGATGTAAAGAGATTCAAACAGTGGCAGCAATAGAAATGCACCACCGGAAACGTTTTGAACACTTCTTGTTAAATTATCTCATAGGTATTTTAAGAGTTATATTTTAGCATGAAATATAAATGTTTCTTCCATGCATAATCTACTTAGTAAATGTGGTATATAGAAAATAAACTGATTTTTATACGTGAACTGTACCATTTCAATATGATATCCAGAAATTTTTCAACTGATTTTCTTGGAATATTCATGTATAAAATAACAAATAAAATGATTATTTTGAATTCTACCTGCCAAACTTAGCATCATTGCTTCTCTTATTACATTAATTTCTTACGTAATCTTTGAGTAATAACAGGCCTATTCAGGTTACATTCATCCAGTCTTGCCTTTTTAAGTTTGTTTCTAACTTGTTATTTGACATAGATCTATATAGCTAAATATCTATCCATCTATATTTTATCAAAGGACATTCTGCCATAATTATAGGTTTTTTTTCTATTTCTATTATATTTTTCTTATAGATTATAATTTCTATTTGCTTAATGTCTTGAAATATTGAAATATATTTCCTATGATTTAACCATGAAATAAAGCCCGATTTACTATGTTACATAATGTTCTAAAAGTTATTCTGGCTTCTACTTTCTAATATTTTACTTAAGATATTTGCTTCAGTATTGTTCTGTACTTTTAGGTTTGGGCATCAATATAATATCTAATCTGTTGGTTTATTAAGAAATTAAAGGAATAAAGAATGGCTACTCCATAGGCAGAGCAGCCCCAAGGGCTGCTGGTTGGCTAATTTTATGGTTATTTCTTGATTATATTCTAAACAAGGGGTGGATTATTTTTGAGCTTTCTGGGAAAGAAGTGGACAATTCCTGGAACTGAGATTTCCTCCCATTTTTATACCATATAGGGTAACTTCCTGACATTGCCATGGCATTTGTTAACTGTGATGACACTAGTGGAATTGTCTTTCAGTGTACTAATACATTATAATTAGTATATAATGAGCTGTGAGGATGACCAGAGGTCACTTTTATTACCACCTTGGTTTTGGTGGGATTTGGCTGGCTGCTTTACCACATGCCACTTCATCAGTAAGATCTTTGTGACCTGTATCTTGTGCTAATCTCCTATATTATCTTGTGACTAAGAATGCCTTAACCTCCTGGGAATGTAACCCAGTAGATCTCAGCCTTATTTTTCTCAACCCCAATTCAATATGGAGCCTTTCTGGTTCAAACGCCTGTGACATGAATGCTGGATCATGTGGTAGCTCTATTTATAGTATTTTAAGAAAACTCCAAATTGTTCTCCATAGTGATTGTACTAATTTACATTTTTACCAACAGCAAATGAGTGTTCCCTTTTTTCCACATTCTCATCAGCATTTGTTATTGCCTGTAATTTGAATATAAGCCATTTTCACTAGGGTGAGATGATACCTCACCGTAGTTTGATTTGCGTTTCTCTGATGATCAATTATGTTGAGCACCTTTTTATATACCTGTTATTTGAGTGTGTTCTTTTGAGAAATGCCTATTCAGACTTTTTGCCCAGTTTTTAATTGGATTAGTTTCTTTTTCTTTTTCCTATGGAGTTGTTTGAATTCCTTTTATATTCTGGTCTTTAATCCCTTATCAGATGGGTAGTTTGCAAATAAATTTCTCCCATTAGGTGGAGTTTCTCTTAAATTTGTTGATTGTTTCCTTTGCTTTGTAGAAGCCTATTAACTTGATGTGCTCCCATCTGTCAATTTTTACTTTGATTGCCTGTGCTTGTAGGGTTTTGCCCAAGAAGTGTTTGTCCAGATCAAAGTCTGGAGAGTTTCTCCAATGTTTTCTTTTAGTAGTTTCATAGTTTAAGGACTTTGATTGAAGTCATTAATACATTTTTATTTAATTTTTATATACAGTAAGAGATAGAGGTATGGTTTCATTCTTCTGCATATGGATATGCAGTTTTTCCAGCACCATTTATTGAAGAGATGATCATTTCCATGATGTATGTTCTTGGAAACATTTTCAAAAAATGAGGTCACTGTAGATGTATGGATATGTTTCTGGGTTATTTATTCTCTTGCACTGCTCTACATGTCTGTTTTTGTACCAGTACAGAGTATAGCTCGGTAGTGTAACTTAATGTCAGGTAATGTGGTTACTCCAGTTTTGTTCTTTTGGTTAGAATAGTTTTGGCTATTCAGGGTCTTCTTGTGGTTCCATATGAGTTTCTGTGAAGAATGTCATTTGTATTTGATAGGGATTTTATTAAATACTGTATATACATATATTTTTCCCATGTTTAGGACAATTAGAATCCAATGCTTGTAATCAGTAAATACTTTAACTGTTACAGTTTTATCATACTAATTTAAGAAGGTAAGCTTATAAAGATAATGGATATCCTTAACTATTTGAAGAATTATATTATAAAACTAGATAACCACTGAAAATCATGACTGTTCTTCATCTCTATAATTTTGTTATGTCAAATTATTATATAAATGGAATCATACCATATATGCTTTTGAGGCGTTTTTTTAAACTCAGAATAATTCTTTTAATATCCATACAAATTGTAGCACACATCAAAAGTTCATTTTGATTGCTATGCAGTTATTACACATTTGGTGATGAATGCAAATTTCTAGAAATATTTCTGAACTGACCACATTTCAGCAGATTTTGAATTTTATTTTTCACTAGTTAATTTGGATCACAATCCAAATATCTTTAAAGATTGCCCCTTATAGTATCATCTCTCACAAATAGATCATGCTTTTATGAAATTGCTATTTAGTTCTTTAGAAATGTACACACCACTATCTAAAATTAGAAAATTTCTGCCAAGAAAAATTTCTCTATTAGAAATGATTCTGTAAATTTATATGCTTGACAATGAAAGCTAACTATCAATTATTCCACTTACCAAAGCACCATTGTTTTCCTATTTGAAAAATTTATTAACCATCTTTATTCTTTTTAATCTCCCATCTCTTCCTATAAATTGCATGTTTTTAAAATTGTCTTAATTCAGAGAATCATAAGTATTTTTCAAAAAAAACCCTATAATCCAATAAGTATTTTTATTTTTTAAGTGAAGACTATGAGCACTACCAAGTGTTCTCTGTTATATTATTAGGTTCTTCAATTAATTATCCAAATTAATCTTAAGGCATTAATTAACCCAATGAATTCCTTTAAAACAATTATTATATATTAAGTATTGTTTTAAGCTGTGGAGATTTTTACATAAATGTAAATATTACCTTTGTATTCACAAAGTTCAGTCTATAGAATGAGACAGACTTTAGTCACATAGTTAACAAATACATGAAGAAAATCTTAATAGCAACTATAAAAAATAAACATCATGTCTGGAAGAAATCAGTAAGAAAAATGGCAGATTTTTAACTAGAAACAATAGACTTCAAAAGACAATAAAATTACACCTCCACCTGACCTTTTAATAAACATGCTAATGACTATAAAGAAAGCTTTCTACATATATGTGAAGAGTATCTGGAGGCAGAAATAAACTATAAGAAGTTTATATTTTTTCCATTGCATTCCAGCCTGGGTAACAAGAGCGAAACTCCATCTCAAAAAAAAAAAAAAAGTTTATATTTTTTAATCTTATTTTTTATCTTTCTTTATAAGACTTTAAATCTTATAACAGGATTTCTGCCTGACCTATTGGTAATTAAGTGCAGACTTACAGATTTATCTGGCTGAAGAAAAAAAAACAAGGGACATTGGTATGTTAAATATGTATAAATTGATAAAATATAAGACCATGTATTTTTAAAAGTAAAACAATACATTTTGAGAAAGATGTTTCTGCATACATTGTTCAGAACCCACGTTGTGTTCATCTGAAGTCAAAGACAGCCTACTGCAGGAGAAAAGAGACAATTTGAAACCTATGATTGATATGGTTTCTCCAGAATAAATTTCTATTTCTAATCATTTTTGTACATTTTAAGTCTTTAATAAAATCATGTATTGTGTAAGAGTCACAACTATATATCTATTTTAATAATTGGAAATACTGTACTAACAAAATAGCATTTATTCATAGATGATGCAATTGTGCATGCAGTAAATCTTTAATAAAGAACAACTAGTACAATTAATAAATAAATGTAATGAGACTGGTGCATACAAAGTTATCACAAAATGTTCAGTTTGATTTATATATAGCAACAAAGATGGGGGGAAAAACACATTAAAAACAGATGCCTAAAATAATTTGAATAAAATTGATGCAAAACTTGTTTACTTTAAACCAATAAAAAATATTGCACAGAAATGAAAAAAGTTCAATAATCTGACGAAATAATTTGGAGTACTTAATATTGTTAAGATATAACTTTCCCTTATAATAATCTATGAAGTCAAGTCTCAAATGGAGATTTGACATGATGTAAAGATCAGGTCATCTTATAGAAATTGGCAAGCAAATTCTAATATTTATTTGACATGTAAAGGACATCAGAGGCTAAGACTCTACTGAAAATGAAGAAGAAAAACAATATTAGAGGAAATACACTACTAGATTCCAAGACTATTAAAAATACTGTAATTTAGAGGGACTATTAAATACAATACCAGATTCCAGGAATATTAAAAATAGTGTAATTTAGAGGGACTATTAAATACTAGATTCCAAGACTATTAAAAATACTGTAATTTGTGGTATTAAAATGTGGATAGTCAAAAAGACCAATAAAATAGAAATAAACTATTTTAAATATAGACCTGGCCAAGTCCAGTGGCTCACACCTATAATCCCAGCACTTTGAGAGGCCAAAGTGGGCAGATCACTTGAGCACAGGGAGTTCAGGACCAGCTTTTAGAATTTTACTTAGCTGATGAGCTGATCACATTTTAGCAGATTTTGACTTTTATTTTTTACTAGTTAATTTGGAACATCATTAACTTTTTTTCTTTTCTTTTCTTTTTTTTTTTTGAGACAGAGTCTAGCTCTGTTGCCAAGGCTGGAATGCAGTGGTGCGATCTTGGCTCACTGTTACCTCCACCTCCCAGGTTCAAGGTTCGAGTGACTCCTCTGTCTCAGCCTCCCAAGTATTTGGGATTACAACCATGTCAGACTAATTTTTGTATTTTTAGTACAGGCGGGGTTTCACCATGTTGGTCATGCTGGTCTCAAACTCCTGACCTCAGGTGATCCACCCGCCTCGGCCTCCCAAAGTGCTGGGATTACAGGTGTGGGCCACCGCACCCGGCCTGGAACATCATTAACTTTTCGCGAGTTAATTTCTGTCTCTACAAAGCATACAAAAATTAGACAAGCATGATAGCACATGTCTATAGTCCCAACCACTCAGGAGGCCGAGAAGTGGGAGGATCACTTAAGCCTGGTAGGTTGAGGCTGCAATAAGCCATGATTGAGCCACTGCACTCCAGCCTGGGAAACAGAGTGAGACTTTGTCTCAAAAAAAAAAAAAATATATATATATATATATATACACACATATAGAACTGCACATATATGACACTCCATATTTGACAATGATATCAATGATATTCAATGGGACAGGAAAATCTTGTTAATAAATGCTGATGGATCAACACTATATCTATATGGCTAAAAGTCAATCTTGTTTTCTACCTCATATACAAAATTTAATTTAAAATTACTCATCAATCTAAATATGAAGCTTAAAACTGTAAAGCTTCTAGAGTATAATAAAGAAGAATAGATTTGTGACCCAAGTGTGGGAGATTTCTTGGTCAGGTTTCAAAACCCATAATAGGAAAAATAGACTTATAAATATTTTTTTTAAAAAACTACTATTTATGAAAGGTGTTATTAAGCAAAATAAAAGGGCAATCAAAGAGGGAAGAAAACAAATGTAATACATTTACCAGGCAAATGCTTATATTCAGAATATTTGAGGAACTTCTACAAATTGATAACAGAATTTTATATAATCCAGTTTAAGTAATGGATAAATATCTTCAATAAGCATTTCTCCAAATAGATTAACATGGTTAACAGTATTACTGAAATACACATTTAAGCCATATTGAACTACTACTATATCCCATTAGAATGACTAGAATTAAAAGAATAACCAACTAAATAAGTGAAGTGTTAGCTGCTAAGAACACAATAAATATATTTAGCAGGTTCCAATTAATTTGAGCACATACCTAATCTAACCAAGCACTTTTCCCTGAAGGTAAATATACACAAGAAATGAGAATACATGTACACGAAAAAATACATATATCTGTGTTTTCAGGATGTTCCAGATTATTTACAGAAATTTCAATTATAATAACCCCAAATTGGAAACATTCAAAATGTTCATGATCAGAAGAACAGATAAACAAATTGTATATTCATTCAATTAAATATTAAACAAAAATTAAAGTGATACATACAACTGCATAAATTTAAGTTAATGAAGATAACTTGAGCCAAATAAACTGCCTACAAGGATATTAATGTTTATATTATGTAATTATAAGAAGTTCTAAAATAAGCAATACTAATCCATTTTAATAGAATTTAGAGGAATGATTATGAAGACAGGTGGAAGAATTGAATGGCAAGGGTGTAACAAAATTCCTAGGTTAAAGAAAATATTCTGTTTCAATCTGGCTGGTTGTTACCCATGTGTAGACATATACTGTATAATATTCACTAAGATGTACAATTAGGAAGTAGGCATTTTGTTTTTGTAAACTATACTTAATTATTTTAAGGGAAAGGGAAAAAAGAACAACAAAAAAAGCAGCCTCCTGCCTAGGAAGTCTCTTATAAATAAGAAGTGGAAAAGAATGGAAGAAAAACAGGAATAACAAGATCACTTTCCAAAAAGGCTTGAATACATGGTAATTTATTATTAGCTACCTTGATCTGCAAAAACCGAGATATATGTTTCCAGAAAGAGAAAATGACTGATTTGTAAGAGGAATTTAGCTGCTTGAGCTCAGTATATCACCTCCATTTATTCTCAGCATGCCATCAGCAAATAGCTCTCTGTTCTCAAAGGAAATAATAACTTGAAAGAAATCTTCATAAAATTTTTTTTATGCTATGCTATGCTATGTGATGTAAAGATACTTAAAAGGAATAAGGTGTCACGAGAAAAGAATATTTAGGGATATCAGAAAACTACCTCAAGAAACAGGAAAATTGTCAAGAAGGAATTCTATAGATTCTCAAAGAAACTAATGGCAAGATGGTTTTATTTAAAAAACATGAAAGTAGACAGACCACGCAAAGAGAATTCAGTGAACAAACATATACATGCAATTTTATGAAGTTACAGCCATTGTAAAGCCTACACAAGAAAGAAAAACACAACGGAAACCATGCTAGGAAAATTGAAGTCAATCTTGAAGGAAATACAAAAGTAAATGAAAATAAAATAAATTATCAAATATAAATATGGAATAAATCTGAAAGGGGGTAACTGCATCCACAAAGCTTGCTCATTGTTCTATCCCTTATGCATTTATTAGGCACCTATTATGTGCCAGTCATTGTTCCCAGTATTTGAATACAAAAATTTCTGTCCTCATATTGTTTACAATGTAGTAGAGAATGGGGCATTCTAGGTTTGAAGATGGGAGGAATGGCTAACACTTGAGTTCTCATGTGCCAGGAGCTATTCTAAGATTTGTACACACAGTTTTCACATAAACCCACAACGCAGTATATTATTGTTCTCAATTTGCAAATCAAGAAAGCGAAATTCAAGGAATTAAGTAATTTGTCCAAGGTTATGGAGACAGGAGTCAAATCTAAAGCTATCTGTTTTTATTGTCCATATCCCTGGCCATTAATACGATAAAGCCCCTTCCAAGCTATCTGTTTTTATTGTCCATATCCTTAGCCATTAATAGGATAAAGCCCCTTCCAAGAGCAGAAATAAATGAATATGGGACTACTGTTAAATAAAAGAGAAAAGGAGATCACAGAGAAGAAAGTGAATATCATATGTACACATACGCATATATATGGTGTATATATATATATTTATATATGTATATATTTCATTAATGAAATATAATATTAGGCAAAGATAGACTGTAGTGACAGAAGCAGAATTGGGAAAAAATCAATATACAAATTCACTCCTGTTTCATAGCAAGAATTAGATTTTTCTGTGTGTGAAATTTAAATGTACAGTTAAAACACGATGTTCTCAGCCCACTAATGTTTCTTCTCACTACACTAAGCATTAGAGGAATTTTAAGTGCCAAATACCTCTCTTAAAACAAATATTTAACTAAATCTTCCTCTCAATTCCATAAGAGTTTTCTTCTTCAAACTCATTAAGAAATGAAAATAGCAAAGATTGAATAATTATGTTTGGTAACTTCATTTCTATTTCTTTCTTCATTCTATTGACTGTAATGTTTATAGGTAGGCACCTCATTCAATAATTTTGTTTTACTACTGTCTTTTAAATTTTCCTGATAATACATCAAAATTATTGAAAACTACCTTAAAAGGCTACCTTGACATATACTTAATATAGCAAAATTTTACTTTTCAAAAACATTTTTAAACATGCTATTCTCTGGTTTTGATATATAATATATATCTCTTCTTTAAGATCAATAAGGGATTTTGTATTATCTATGTCTTCTGCTATTTTAATTTTATGTATAATGAAATCATGGACATATGCATACATGTTTGTTTTAGGTATGTAAATACATGTATAAACATATAGATGTCCTATATGTCTACTGGTCTATTATAAATATTTTTACCTCATGTAAGTAAAATATATTCATTAAAAACTGAAACATTATTAGTTTTATCTTACTCAAGTTTTGTAATCAAAATTAATTAAAATTTTTCTGTATACCTACATAATATGCCGTGTGTGTGTGTGTGTGTGTGTGTGTGTGTGTGTGTGTGTGTTTAAGGTCTTTGAGAAGCATCAGGAAAGAATTTACAGTTGTGATGGTTAACTTTAGGTGTCAACTAGACTGGATTATGCAATATCTGGAGAACTTGTAAAGCATTATTTCTGGTTGTGTCTGTGAGGGTATTTCTAGAAGAAACTAACACAAGAGTAAGAGGCGAAAAAAATCAAGTGAGTAAGAAAAATCAAGTTTTAATGTGGGTAGTCACCATGCAATTGGCTGAGGGTCCAGATAGAACAAAAGAGGAGAAAAAATAATTTTCTCTCTTTCTCTCTCTCAGAGCTATGATACTGTCCTCCTCCAACATGTACTACATGCATATAGACATCAGAACTTCAGGCTGCCTGCCCTTAGAACTCCATGACTTATATCCGTGTCCCCTGAGGTTTCAGATATCTGGTCTTGGAAGGAAACTTACACCATCAGCTTTCCTAGTTTTGAGGCTTTTGTACTTGGACTAATCCATGCTATAAGCATCCCCAGGTCTTGAATGCAGACAGTCATGGGATTTGTCACCCTCCATAATCCTGTAAGCCAATTCTTTTAATAAATCCCCTTTCATATATCTATATTTATCTCTCTCTCCTATTGGTCCTTTGTCTCTGGAAAACCCTGACTCATGTAACAGTGCAAAGATTTTATGAGGAGGCATGCTACCATAAGTCAAAAAATGAAAAGGGGTTCTGGAATGATGGAAGAACAGTCAGACTTTGATGCAAGTATATCCATAAATGAAAGAAGGACATAAAAGTGGACAGACATATCCTAGATTGCTAGGTTGTCTAAGAACGGACTGGTTAGGTTGTCTAAGAACGGACTGGTCAGGTTGTCAGAGCTCTTTGTTGAAAGTGACCAGAGGAGTTTGGTGAGTCTATCTATAGGGTAAAATCCAAGGGTTACTGAATACAAATGACTATAAGATTTTATTTTTAAGACATACAGATTTAAAAGAGGAGTAGTGTCTTAGGACACTAGTATCCTACTGAAAATTTACAATGTTTACCTTTCTCCCAGCTTTCCCCAAAGGGACTCTGGCCTTTTACCAGAGACCTGTGCATTAGGGAAGATTAAGTCTGCTTTTAGGAAATACTGGACGCTGTCTTTAAGTTGACAATGATTCCAGGAGACATAAAACATCATTGTGGCCCTGCAGTCAGAGTAGGGGCTGATGGAAGGCAATTGATCAATAAAGTTTTAGCTCAAGTTCAACTCACAATGGGTGCAATGGGTCCTCAAAACCATTACCGATTATTTTCTCAGTTCCAGATCCATAACTGAAATAGACATACTTAGCAGCTGGCATAATCCTCACATGGTTTCCCTAACCTGTGGAATGAGGTCCTTTACAGTGGAAAAGGTGAAATGTAAGCAACTAGAGCTGTCTCTACCTAGGAAAATAATAAATTAGTAAATTAAAAGCAATTCCATATTTTGGGCAGAATTTCAGAAACTAACGCTACCAACATAGATGTGAAAGATGCATGGTGGCGATTCCTACCTATTTAGTTCTCCTATTTGGCCTGAACAGAAAATAGATGGATATTGGGGAATGACAGTGGGTTATTATAACTTTAACCAAGTGGCAACTCCTCCAATCATAGATGTTGTACCAAATGTGGTTTCATTGCTTGAGCAAACAAACACATCTCCTGGTACCTGCCATGCAGCTATTACTCTGGAAAATGCCTTTTTCTCCACACCTGTCAATAAGACCCACCAGAAGCAGTTTTCTTTCAGCTAGGAAGGCCAGGAATACACCTTCACTATTCTATCTCAGGGGCATATCAAGTCTCCAGCACTGTATTATAAGTTAGTTCATGCAGGTATTTATCACTTTTCCTTTCCACAATGTATCAAATTGGTCCTTTACCTTGATGACATAATGCCAACTACACCTAGTGACTGATAATCAGAAAAGACTCAGGACTTATTGGTAAGACATTTATGTGTCAGAGGTTGGAAAATAATTCTTCTAAAATTCAGAGTCCTACTTCAGAGACATTTCTAGGGGTCCAGTGGTGTAGGATATTTTGACATAACTCTTCCAAGGTAAAGGATGAACTGTTACATCTAGATCCTCCTACGACCAAGAAAGAAACACAGTGCTTAGCAGGCCTATTTGGATTTTGGAGGCAACATATTCCTCATTTGAGTGTGTGACTCTGACACATTTACCAAGTGACCCAAAAAGCTGCTAATTTTAGGCGGGGTCCAATATAGTGGAAGGCTCTGCAACAATTCCGGGCTACTGTACAAGCTGCTCTGTCGCTTTGGCCATGTGATGTAACAGCTCCATACGTACTTGAAGTATCAATGGTGGATTAAAATGTTGGAATTTTTGGGAGGTCCCTGTAGGTGAATCACAACACAGTCCTTTAGGTTTTGGGATCAAGGTCCTGACACTATCTGCAAATAACTACTCTCCTCTTGAGGAATATTCTTCGGCTGCTACTGGGCCTTAGTAGAAACCAAACACTTGACCATGGGGCATCATATTACCATGACACCTGAGCTGCCTATCATGGACTGGCAGTGACTGTAATTATCTTAACTACTAAGCCATAAATTGGCATACACAGCAGTACTCCATCAGCAAACTGAAGTGGCATATATGTGAGCATGTCCTAAAGTAAGTTACTTGAAGAAGTGGGCCAAATGCCCTGATTCCTATTCATGCTACATTGCCTTCTCTCTCGCAGCCTGTACCCATAACCTCTCAAGGAATACCCTGTGATCAATTGAGAGGAATAAAAGACTCAGGGCTCCTTTACATCTGTGCTGCACAATATGCAGGCACCACCTGAAAGTGGACAACAGTGGCACTACAACCCTTTTCTGGGACATCCTTGAAAGACATTGGTGAAGAAGAAACTTCTCAGTGGCTGGCACCTCACACAGTGCACCTGAATGTGCACTTTGCTTCAAATAAAAATTAACCAGGCATGCAATTACATACCAATTTATGGGCTGTGGTTTGGATGGATGGTGAGGGATCTGGAAATAACATGACAACTGATGAGAAAAAAATTGAGTAGAGGTATATGGATAGACTTTCCTCAGTGGACAAAGACATACAAATATTTGTGTCCCATGTGAACGTTCACCAAAAAATGATCTCAGTAGAGGACTTTAACAATCAAGTAAGTAGAATGACTTACTCTGTAAATACCAATAAGCCTCTTTTCCACTGCCCCTGTCATCACCCAATGAGCTCATGAAAAAAAGTGGACATGGTTGGCAGGGATGGGGTTATTCAAAGGTTCAGCCACATGAATTTCTACTTACCAAGGCTAAATTGGCTATGTTCACCATTGAGTGTCCAATCTGCCAGCTGTGGAAATCAACATTAAGCCCTTGATATGTCACTATTCATTGGGTGTAATCAGCTAGCTAACTGGTGGCAGGTTAATAACATTGAACACTTCTGTTGTGGAATGAGTAAGGTTTGTTCTTACTGGAATGGACATTTACTCTGGACATGGATTTGCTTTCGTTGTACATAATGCTTCTGCCAAACTATCATCCATAGACTTATGGGATGACTTATCCACCATCATGGTATCCCACAGGACATTCACTTCTGATCAAGAAATTTACCTCACAGCCAAAGAAGTCAGCAATGGGCTCATGCTTATGAAATTCACTGGTCTTACCAGGTTCTACTATGCTGAAGCAGCTGGGCTGACAGAAACGGGTAATGGCCTTTGGTAGGCCCAGTTACAGTGTCAGATAGGTGACGATACTTTGCAGGCATTCACCAGAATGCTACAAATGGTCTGAGACAGCATTCAATATATAGTACTGTTTTATTTTATGCCATAATTTAATGTTCCAGGAATCAAGAGTTGGAAATGAGAGTGACACAATTCACCATTATCCCTAGTGACCTCCTAGCAAAATGTTTGCTTCCTTTTCCTACAACTTTATGCTTTGAGTTGGTCTAGAGGTCTTAGCTCCGGAGGGAGAAGTGCTTGCACTAGGAGACACAACAATGATTCTATTGAACTCTAGGCTGAGACTGCCACCTGGCCACTTGGGGCTTCACATGCCTCTGAGCCAGCAGGCTAAGAGGTTAGTAACAGTGTTTGCTGGAGTGATTGATCCAGAATATCAATTAAATCTCATATTGCTACCTCATAATGAAGGCAAGAAAGAATATATTCAGAATACAAGAAATTCCTTATGGTGTCTTTTAGTATTACCATGCCCTGTGACTAAAATCAAAGGGAAATTATAACATCCTCAACCAGCCAAGACCACAAAAGGCTCAAGCTCAGGAATGAAGTTTTAAGTTACTCTACCTTGTAAAGAATTATGATTAGTTGAGGTGATGACTCCTGCTGTCCACTTACAGTGAGGTTATGTTCTGATAAACCCATTGTAAGCTGAAAATACCATAAGTCAAAACGCATTTATAATACACCGTTGAGTATTGGTTGTTTAATCTCATGATAACACATGGCTGACTGGAAGCTGTGGTTCACAGCAGCTGTCCAGCATTCTGAGAGAGAATTGTACCATACTGATAGCCTGGGCAAAGATCCACATTCAAAATTCAAGGTATAGTTTCTACTGGATGGATACCACTTTCTCACTACCTAAATTTAAAAATAATTATAACTTGAACCATGACAAGTCAGGGGCCATTTTTATTGTTAATTTTTCCCCATGGTATTTAAGCTACAGACTATAAGGAGAAGAATAAACAGCACTCAAGGACTTTATCTCCTGTTCTGAGAAACAGATTAGCGTGTTTCAGGTGTACACAGGATAGTTGTATGATGTTAGGTGAAACCGTGACGTTGTTATTGTCTTTATTTGGAGATTAGGTACTATTTAAGGAGATATACATGGGTGTTCAGATAGATTTATTATGATTGCTTTAGGGGTGTCAAATCAGCTGAGAATGCATGATTTACTCTCAACGCTTCAATAGGCACTGAGCCTGTCCCTTTTCTGCTGAAGGGTGAGTTTGCTCATTCTTCTGGAACTCAAACACTCTTTTTCTGCTGCCCATGTATGTTAGAACTCCAGGTTCTCTAGATTTTGGACTTAGGGACTCACATTAGGGGCCCTCCAGCCTCTCAGGCATTTGGACTTGCATTGAGCCAAGCTACTTGTTTTCTAATTTGCAGATGGCCTAACATGAAACTTCTCAGCCTCCATAATCAAGCGAGCCAATTTGCCTAATGAATTTGTTTCATGTTTCCCTGTACATCCTACTGGTTCTGTCTCTCTGAAGAACCTTGACTAAAACAGATAGTAAAGAGATATTTCTTATATGTAACAATTCTAATTTATTTAATGTAACTTGTAATAATATTTTAAGCGACTTTTCATATTTGGCTGCTAATTCCAAAAAGTCATATTGAGTTTTAGCATGTTTGCATTTTACCATTAAAATTATTGTTCGAATGCACAAATGGAATTTATTATTTTTCAGTAGTAGATTGATTTTGCGGCATATATAAAGAGGTGTAAAGAAACATCCCCAATTTTTCACTTAAACTGATATAAGTTTACTCTTGCACTTTCAAATTTGATATGATGAGATATATTTGTGTACATTTTTCAATGGGTGTTGAGCATAATTTAGCCACAGTCCTCAGAAGCTTTTTAAAAAATTGGGTAAAATTATGTAAAACTCTCAAAGAATACTTCTAAATTTTCCAACTCTAAGTTAAAATAAATTTATGTACAAAACCGTCATTTGGACTATAAACTGTAGATTAGTTTTATCACACCTACTCACAGTAAAATTTTTAATGTGTTTAACAAAGTGTGGGTGAAAATAGTTTGATCTACATTTCACACATTTTTCTAATTTTTAAAAATATTAAAATCCAGAGAAAATTAATTAAAAAGGACACTTCAGATGCCTATATATTGCAGATTACATTTCAAAACATTCATGTCTGCTTAGGACATAAATTACGTCAAATCAGAATCCAAAAGTATAAGGTATATGACATTTTACTCTTATTTTCAAAATTAATATAAAATTTACACTCACAAAAAAGCAGCTATAAAATATTATTACAGTGAAACATTCACTTCCTGAAAATCTTTAGCAAGCAAAAACTACAACATTTTATAATTTGTTTTCAAAATATATTCCATGTAATGTACTAAATACTATTCTTTATTATGACAAAAGTATCAATTAAATTCAAAGGAAAGTTTTTCTATTGGAGGAGAAGATTTTATTAAATGCTGATGGATGTATGATAAACTACTGAGGATAATTTGAAATCAATTTGAATTATTATTGAATTTTTACAGGTTTAGCTCAATATGTTCAAGATGTGATAATGATTTTTGAAGGCAGAAACTGAAAAATCTTTTATCTCATCCCAAAAGAAAGGAAAAAGGGGAATATTGGCATCACTTTTTACATTTTGAAAGACTCTTTAGCTGCTTCCATATGTATTTATTTTTTAATGGACATTCACTTTTTGCGTTCTTAAATGTGATTCTAAAAAAAAAAAAAAAACCAACAACATAGGCTCCATGTCACTGAACTTTTTGTCATTATCATTTTCTAGTTTATTTTTATATCAATTTATTTTAACTTGCTCTTTCCATTTCCATTGATTTTTCTCACATGGATAATTATCGTAATGTGTTAACAGGTATACTTTTGTTAATATGTGCTATTTTAAAATATATATTTTTACTTATGTGTAATGTGTTTGTATTTTCATCTTGTCCGTTGCTGCTAATATAGCATACCTCACGGTATATATCCATATAAACATTTTCTATTT
This sequence comes from Cacajao melanocephalus, assembly GCA_963573385.1. Classification (NCBI taxonomy): domain Eukaryota; kingdom Metazoa; phylum Chordata; class Mammalia; order Primates; family Pitheciidae; genus Cacajao; species Cacajao melanocephalus. The sequence continues at coordinate 17,205 of CAUYLG010016472.1, forward strand.
ATAATTACCCAGTTTTGTGGGTATTATATTTAGTTTGAATAGAAAGATTTATGTTGACCACAACTATATGTAAGTATCATTCAGTTATTGCTGGTCATCCTCTTCCCACAGTGCAGTCTCATTTGGCATTGTGACAGGCATGAGTGGGATGTATTGTGATTACTTTGATCTATGTCATCAGCGCTGAATAATCTGAAATGCACAGAGCAAGAAAACAGTGGATGGAATTTTTCCCTTATCATTGGATGTATAAAATTACAGGAGAAGCATATGGTTCTCTTGATACCTTTTCAGAATTGAACTTCCCTTTGTCAGAAATACACTTGATAATGCAGTGCAAACAATATAAATACACCAAGTTATACTTTATGACAAAAATCAAGGAAAGTAGTATGTTTTATTTTTCTGGAGAGTGCAGGCGCTATGCATAGTAGTAAGTCTGTATGTGAAATCTCATGTTTATTCATCTCAATATATCATAACTTACCACACAATTTGTTTTGAGGACTTCCAGTTACAAATTAAGTGCCATATAAGTCACTACTGACACAGAAAAACTGCCTGAAGATAAAAGTGTTCAGTGAAAAAAATCATACACATATCCATTAATAAGCAAATGCGTATAATGTGGGGATAATTTGGTGACATGAATATATAGGCAGATACAGCATAAGGAAATCTTAAAGTGCATTTGCCTACACACACACACACACACACACAGATATACATGTAAGTATGTATGTATATAAACATTTATAATATTTGTAATTTTAAATAAATTACTGGTAATACTAAAATTCAAGCGTACTGGTAGTTTCTCAGGGGAAGTCAAAATACAAACTGAAATTTTGGTATTTTTCACCTTTCTCAAATTAGTGATTTATTTTAATTTCTCTTGAAATACATTCTTTTCTAATTTGTATTTAATTTTTTTCCCTAAAAATAGATGTAAAAGTTACATATGCTTCAGACTCACAAAATATGTATCTCTACTTGAAAATATATTGATTTTGTCCTGTATCTGTAATGCCACATGTTCTTTTGGCCTGTGGATTACCTTATTGTATTATTATTATTATTTTTAGTTAAAATCTGAATTTTCTATAATTTCCCACATCTCTCATGGAATGTTCCTGAATTATTTATCTTCCTATTTTAGAACTTAATTAAAAATGTTTCAACATGGAACTTTTCACAGTACATAAATGGTTGCACATGTCTGAAAATATTTAAAATACAGAAATTAAAGATAGCAGAATACAGGATTCTTATTTATTTATTTAGAGACAGACTCTCCCTCTGTCACCCAGGTTGGAGTGCAGGGACACAATCTTGGCTCACTGCCACCTCCACCTCCTGGGTCCAGGCAATTCTCTTGCTTCAGCCCCCTGAGTAGCTGGGATTACAGACACCTGCCACCTTGCCTGGCTAATTTTTGTGCTTTTATTAGAGACTGGGTTTGCCATGTTGACCAGGCTGGTCTCCAACTCCTGACCTCAGGTGATCCATCCGTCTTGGCCTCTCAAAATTCTGGGATTATAGGCAAGAGCCACCACACCTGGCCAGAATACAGAAATCTAATTGCAAATCATTTTCTTTTAAGGCTAAATTTATTTCACCATTTTTTTTCCTTACCTCTCTTTCTGAATCTACTCAATTTTTTACATAATCATTTATTTGTCTCTGAAATAAGGTAAAATATTTTTATTAAAATTGAAGTCTTAAATTTATGACATGTTCAGAACATGGTTTTGTTTATCTCTCATTTGGAACTTTATACATAAATAAGGACATTCCTCTATTTTGACTCTTCATTTAATTTTAAATTCTTCTGCCATTGAAAAACTATTAATAACTGCTGACTTCAATATTCTGATATTAAAATCTTTCCTTTTTTCTTGTTCTTTAATAGTTAAAAAAATATATTCTTTATAAATTTATTCACATTAAATATATTTATTTTCTACCTTGCTCTGCCTTACTCAACATTATTCTGCCTTCCTCAACATTATTATTCATGGTGTTATTTATTACATCTAATTATTTCTTAGTTTTATGTCGTATTTTTCATAATTAGTATCTACTATGTATTTTTAATGATTTTAGATTCTTGTACAACATTACTAATAATTAAGTTAATTTTCTTAAATATATCTAACATCTTTATTTTTAGTGTATCTGCTTTTACAATTTCACTTTAGAGAGCATATACTATTGACAATTTGTGTGTTATTATATAAAGACATTTTATTATTTTGGTCTTAATGAATTTTTTAGTGGTAGCATTAGCTCTTTCTTCAGGAAGAGGTTAATGGAGAAGCACAGAGGGCAGGATCTATTCTGTTTCACTTCAAGTGATTTTCAAAAGGAAAGAGATAATCCCCTAGGCAGAACATCAAGGTGCTACTGAACAACACTGTCTTGTTTACTACTACATCAAATATAATTATCTGATAGTTTAATTTTTCTTCGAAGAAATCACATTTGAAAAATATAGTCACTCTCATAGTCATCCATCTTCCCTGGATATTTTGAGGATTAAATTACTGAAGAAATAAAATCTAAAGGCAAACTCATTGAGTGTCACATATTTTCATCAGTTCTCTAACACTAGCAGGGACTTCTGTGACTGTAATATTGCCTATGCACTTTGACATATTAAATGCTAATCCTTTTGATAATGAAAGAACGTAGGTGAGAGAAGATATTAAATATTTTACAGCAAAAACTCTCTCATTGCCGTCTGTAGAAGGCATCTCCTAAAAGCTCAAACCTATTTCCCCAACTTTAGGTTAATTATATACATTTAGAGTAGCAGGAACAGAATTCAAAGTGCTCTTGCAGTCTGTCACGTATATTGTTGTTATGGTCATATTGTTGTCATTATCATTGTTAATTGCTCAAGGCCAAGCTCCTATTTTTTATTAATTTTTAAGTAAAAATTGCATGTTTTTAAGGTGTACAGCACTCTCAAGCTATATATCATATTTATCACCTTATACAGTTGCCAGGTTTGTATGTGTGGTAAGAGCACTAAAATCTACTGTCAAAGTTTTCAGTATACAACATAGAATTATTGACTGTAGTCACTGCAGCATTATTCACAATAGCCAAGTTGTAGAAACAGCCTTAAGTGTCCTTCCTATTTTATTCAAACCAATAATAGTTTTCTTGACCTTTAAAAAATACATACATTCTATATTCATATCGTCAACTACTGCAAAACTTGTATAATTTTTATAAATATGCAATCCTGGATATGAAAGCCAAATGAAAAAATAACCTACAGTTAGAAATAACAGATCAAATAACAATAAAACAAATAAAATGAAATTTCCAACTCTAGATTTCTAACATTAGCAATCCGTTAATAGTTTAAGATACTTATAACTTTAACTCTTCATTTGTAATTGGACTCCTATGTTGTGAGCATTACAAGAAATTAAGTCTTAGTGGTACATAATTTATGACTCATGCAGTTGTAAATTAAATGGAGAATAAATTAACTTCAACATGAATTTCTAAGTGTATTTTGTAGTACCTAGTTGAAGAAAAAGCAGTTGTTGTTAAAACTTTGAAATCATCCATTAAGGCAGGTTTAAATCAGTCATATTGAGAAGAGGTGACAGTACCATAGAAATTAAAACAATTATGCTCAAAATGTACATTAAAATTAATGTATATTCATAAGTAATATTATTAAATAGGTTACATAATATAAATTTAAATATATTTTAAAATAAAAAAAAATAAGGAGATAAGAAATATTCCTGTTATGTAGGTATATGGTAGAAAAACATATTTGCGTGTTAGAGAAAATGTTGGTGATTTAGTTACATAGACGTTTTACTTACGTTTAGAATCTCCCCTTTGATTCCGCAGAAATAATACTGGAAGACACATATACCTTAAAAATTAAATAAAATAAATACATTAAGTATGAAGATAAAATTATTTAGTCTTGTTTAGTAAACCTAAAATACATGTACATACAATTAAATGATATGATAGGCAGAATAACCTCTGCTCCCCCATCCCAACCGACAATGTTTATATACTTGTCCCTGGAACCTGTAAATATGTTACCACATATGGCAAAAGGCACTTTGTAGATGAGGAGATAATTCTGGATTTTCTACATGGGCTGAAAGTAATTATACAAGTTCTTGTGAGTAAAGAACCCTTCCCAACTCTGGTCAGTAGGAGATATGATTATGAACTATGGTCAGAGGGATAGAAAACAGCTGGTTTGAAAGATGGAGTAAGAGGGCACAGCAAAGAATATTGGAAACTTTTAGAAGCTGGAAAAGGCAGAAACACAGATTTTCTCCAAAAGCCTCCAAAAAGGAATGCCCCAAATTCACCTTTAGGCCAGTAAGATTTCTGTTGTACATATATATATATATATATATATATATATAAGCAAACGTAGAAAAAAAAAAATCAAAGAACCCTCTAGTTAAAAATGTTCAAAATTTATTTCAAAGATAAATGGTTTTCTAAAGATTTATATTAAAAAGGTGCTCATATTAAACAAGCTTATTAAATTGAATACAGTTTTGAAGAATCAAAACATATTTTAATATTATATAACAAAATATTACCCATTATTATACATTTTATTATATGAAAACAGCTAGTACTGCTGCTTTAAAGATACTGGTTTGCTCTTGACAAATCTCAGACAATTGAAGAGGTGGAAAGATAGCCAACTAGACACAGCTGGGAAATGCCTCTTCCACAGAAAGGAATGAAAATATCCAGTAAACCATTACATTTTGAACAGATCTTTAAAGAGGAAAAATTGAAAATAATACAGAGGTGACACAAACACTGTGGTTTAAGAGGGAAGAAGCTGGAAAGGCTGCTTGGAGTAGTTGGATGCCAGGACTGGTCCCTGGACTCAGACTGGACCTAAGGAAGGAGTAAGTGAAAAAACTCTAGGACACTACATTCCCACTATGGACTTCTGAGATCCTAGTGACAGGAATTCCCATGACACCCATAGTCCTTTGTAATGGCAGAAGGAGCCACCTGGAGAACAAGTAGAGGCAAGCTTGAACCTATGCACAGCCTAGAAGGCTTCACTGTTCAGCTGCAGTGAAATTCAATAGGTGCCCACACCCAAAGACTCCATTTTTCACTGAGTGGGCTCAGCTCCTGCTCTCTGTCAAGCTAAGAGAGAGCAGAGCCAGTATAACTGTGGGAGTGAAGTGCTTCTAATCCATTCACCCCTTTGCCTGCCAGCTCCACACAAGACCTCCTGCTTAGCTGCTCTTGTAGGTAGGTGCTCAAAGTACAGCCTACATTGCCCCACCTGGATGTTTTACCGGCAGCCTAAAAGCAGTCCATCCCTCCATTACGGATAGTGCTTGACTTTAACAGGACAGAGGACAAAACTGCAAGCCATGTCTCAACTCCCCAGGACTCAAGCACACCAGCCTGTGTTGTCAAAGCAAAAATTTATGGTTTGAGCTCAAGTAGGGAAAGAAACCCCACTGTCAGAACACAGAGAAAAGTATGGTACAGGTCTGTGCGCCAGCACAGGAGATGGGCAACCCTCTTTTCATGAGACCAGACTGGGAAGGATGGGGCTTGATAGCTGTGGCTTCTCTCCCTGGAAGGCCACAGCACAGAATGTCTGGAATGGCTTAGAAATCTCGGCACAGATGGCCTGGGACAAGCCTAACTTATTGGAATGTTACCAGGGCAGACACTGGAAGCAGAGACTCTGGGTTCAGAGTGAGTGAACTGGGCAGGCCCCATACCTGTCTGTGGGCTAAAAACCCTGGGCCATGAGTGTCATGCTGGTTGAACATTCACGGTGCCTATGGCCAGCGCAGGGATCCCCTACCCTAGAGCCATTGTATCATAAGGCCACTGGCAAACATATCCCACAACCCACTCTGACTTTGGCAAGCAGAAGGGACTGGTAGGGTCTGGAGGAGTCAGAGGTCTCCTGGTGACCTAACCCCCAGTGTATACCACCCATACGGCAGAGGGAAGGGCAGCCTGCTAAAGTCGCCTCTGGGGGAAAGGAAACACTGGCAATAAAGGGAACACCATCAATTACCAGCAATAAAGGGAACACCATCAAAACCCAGGAATGAACTTGTTGAGGGAGTCTTCCCTTATCCCCTTTTGTCTACTCCCCAGAGTATTGTTGCAGATGCATTGAAATACAAAAGGTGCAAACATGGCTGAGTAAGAGCCTCTGTGTTGGCGCTTACACTTAAGCACCATCTACCAGACTACAGTCTGAATTACACCACCAAACAAAAGTAATTTGCTACAACACACAATGCCTGTGACACCTATAACAGGAACCTATCTACAAACAAGAAACCTGTACAGAGCTTTGGCTCCCTGAAAGCACCCAGAAACAAAGCTAATCCATTCCATACAACACACATCATAATCAATGTACAAAAGGAAAATAGAATAAAAAATCAAAAAGTTTCATCCAAATGACAGCAATTTCAAAAAGAAAACATAAATGTCAGCTTCCTCAGATGAAAAGGAAATAGCTCAAAAATACCAGCAATACCAAAAGCCACAGTGTTTTGTTACTTTCAAGGATCACACTAGCTCCCTAACAATAAATCTTACCAGATTGAAATGTCTAAAATGGCAGATATAGGATTCAGAATCTGGATGGCAAAGAAACTCATAAAGAGCCAAAAGATGATTAGAATTCAACCCAAGGGAAGCCAGAAAAATTATGCAAGACTTGAAAGCCAATAGAGCCACATTTTAGAAGAAGCAACTGAAATTCTGGCATTAAAACAAAAAATACTATAAGAATTTCAAACACAGTTAAAAGGCTTAACAACAGACTACACCAAGCTGAGTAAATAATCTTGAAGCTTGAAGATGAGTATTTTGAATTAACCTAGTCAGACAAAAAAAAAGAAAAAAATAATTTTAAAAAATGAACAAGGCCTCTGAAAAAGATGGGATTATCTAAAGTGGCCAGACCTACAACTCATTGGTTTTTATGAGACAATAAGAGAAAGGAGGCAACTTGGAAAATATATTTGAGGATACAATTCATGAAAATGTTTCCAGTCTCACTGACATGAGCCTCCCAGAGAGGCTGACATACAGATACAAGAAATTCAGAGAACTTTGAGAGATACTATACAAGATGACCATCTGTAAGTTATATAGTCATCAGACTATCCAAGGTAAATGCAAAACAATAAATAAAATAAAGGCAGCTAGAGAAAAGGGAAATCCTATAAGACTAATAGTAAGTTCTCTGAAGGAATCTTATAAGCCTGAAGATACTGTGGGCTTATTTTAGCATGCTTAAAGAATATAAATTCCATTCAAGAATTTTATACCCCACTAAACTAAGCATAAGCAAAGCAGAAATAAAATCTTTCCCAGACAAGTAATTGCTAGTGGAATTCCATGCCACCAGACTGGCCTTACAAGACACGTTTAAGGGGGTTCCAAACATGAAATGAAAAAATGATACCACATACAACATCAACAACAAAAAATACATATGTATAGGGCCTCTAGACCCTATAAAGCAATTACACAATCAAGACTACAAGCAATAGGCCAACAAAACCACACAGGAACAAAACCTCACATATCATTTTTAACCTTGAGAGCAAACAGCCTAAAGGCACCACTTAAAATTAAAAAGCGGAATATTGGATTAAAAAACAAGATCTAATCTTATATGCTGTCTTCAAGAGACCCATCTCACATGTAATGATGCCCAAAGGGTCAAAGTAAAGTGACAAAAAGAGATCTATTGGCTGGTCATGGTGGCTCATGCCTGTAATCCCAGCACTTTGGGAGGCCAAGGTGGGTGGATCACCTGAGATCAGGAGTTTGAGACCAGCCTGGCCAACATGATGAAACCCCATCTCTACTAAAAATACAAATAGTAGCCTGGTGCAGTGGCGGGTGCCTGTAATCCCAGTTATTCAGGAGGCTGGGGCAGGAGAAATTTCGGAAATACAGGTGTGCTTAATTTTAAAATTGTTTGTATTTCTCCATTCTTAAAGGATCCAATTAGTAACTTTTTAAATGTTTGATTGCAGTTATGGACACATCATGTGAGCAATAAAGGATTTTTTTTCCTAATAATCACAGCTGCTAGAGGACAAGGTGGCAACAGAAGCAGCGGGAGAGCCATCTGCTCTACAGAAAGCAATATGGAATTCTTTGGGACTGTTGATTAAACAAGTTTTTTTTTTAACTTTTTTTAAAGAAAAAATATTGTGAAATCATAAATTCAATTAATAGGTTATTCACTATCAAGAAAGAAATAACTTCTTTTGAAGTTTACATTTTCTCATTTGTTAAGTTACTGTCTATGGTAGCCCTTAACCTTATTAAATTTATAGACTGTGATTTCTTGTTTTCATAAAAACTATAAAATTTATAATAGACAAAGCATGTCATAGTTTCAGTCATCTCACAAAGAAAATAATTATTTAGCTATAATCGATTAGAGAATGTTACAACATATAAAATAATCATAAAAATACCTGGACTTTGTTGCAAATTATTTACATCACTTATGTTTGTTTCCTTTCTGATCATTATTTCATCAGGAAGAGAAGTGGAAAAATAGTTAAGCTCACACTGATCAATTTGGGTGGAAAATAGATTCAAGCCCTAACTAAAATGGTTTTAAATGTTTTCCATAAAGTGCTCTTCCTGTAACCAATAAAGATAGGAGAATTCAGTGAGTTAATATTCATCTTTTAAAAATTATTTAAACTTGATCACTGATAAAAATTGAGCTAAGAATGGCCCCAGTTATTGAAACATAACTTCAAACCTGAGGCAAGCCAAAGGATTTATTTTCCTCTCCATAATATAATTTACATGAGTAACAAGCAAGTAATTTGACTGTAATTCGATTAATTCTTATTCCACTGATTTTAGTTATTATTATTTTGCCCAAAGCACAGGTAATTAATTAAGATAAAAATAATATGAGATGAGAAGCAATTAAAATGGTATAAATTTTCCTTAATTAAGTCTCTCAACTGAGCAGGTTATATTTTGGCATTTTATATTCAGGTATAGTTGAATAAATTGTCATAATTTTTAGGAAAAATGGTTTATCAAATATATTTGCACATGTGCTGGAGATATATACCTTTTACCAGTATAGGATAACAATTTCTTTCAAAAAAATGTTACTAAGTTAACTGATTACAAAATAATGAAAAAGTGTTATTTTTCAAAAAAGAAAATTAATATGAATCCAGTTTTGTCCAGAGTGTTGAAGCCCCCAATGTTTGTGATGATTTGCATCTTCATCCAAACAGATGGCATGCTCAAATTCTCCAAGTATTATCACCTCTTTGCCTTTCCTGGTTCTCTGTCAAAGTGAACAACAGTAACTTTTGATAGAAAAAAAAGAATCATAATGAATAGTACAAAATGGATGTTAAACTTAAACTTACCGTGTTTGTTGTGTCAGAAACATTTATTAACAAATTAAACTATTAAAAGATTAAATTAACTATTTTAACAAATTAATATATTTAACAGATTTAGCTATAAAGCCACATTAACTAGAAATATAAAAATAATAACTGAACTGGGTCCAAATATTTTACCATATTTTTGGTCACATCTCATTTTGGAAAATATTGCTTAAGAAGTATTCTATTATGATAATAGTTGTTAAACTGAGTTGTGTCTTGAATTTCAACAACGATTACAATGCAGTAAGGTACAGAAACATCAGAATGTAAATTTATATACATCAGAGTCTCTTTTACGCTCTTTCCTTTTTTTCTCCCTATCCCTTTTCTCTCCTTTTTTCTCCTTCTCTCCCTTCCCTCTGTTTTTCTATAAACACACACACACACACACACACACACACACACACACACACACAGACACACACACACACACACACACACGAGTTGGTAACCATTTTGAGAAGCTTATTTGACTTCTTAAATTGTACACTTTATTTTAGCATTGCAATGTATGTTAAATGTTATCATTGTAAATATTACATTTTTGTCACTCTTCCTCTATCAAATCACATCCCACCATTGAGTCTATATCATCACCTGGTTTTGTCCATTTCTACATGTAAGTCTCAGATAAAGCATTATCACCTAAATTGACATGATTATCTCAAGATACAGAAAAAGTATTTGAAAATATTCAATACTCTTTCATAATAAAAATTCTCAATATACTGAAATAAAAGGAATATAGTTTAACATAACACAGACCATATATGGTAAGTTCATAACTAATATCATACTCAATGAAAATCTGAAAGCATTTCCTCTAAGATCATAAACACAAGGCTACCAACTCTCACCCCTTCCATTCAACATAGTAATAAGTGACATATCCACAATTTAGACAAGAAAATAAATACTAGACACCTGAATTAGAAAGAAACAAGTAAAATTATGCTTTTAAAGACCATCTGATCTTTATATAGAGAAAATCCTAACAATTACAAAAAACAAAAAAAGTGTAATTATTATATATATACTAGTATATATATATGTACTTATGTGTTTGTGTGTGTGTGTGTATATATTATATATAATATATATGATCTCTATCATTATATATGCTTCACCAGAATTACTTCAGTTTTTTAAAGATATATTTCTGATGATGTACTATTAATAGAAAATAATTAATAATGTAACACCTGACCCCCTCAGGTCTAAGAATAACAAACAAATCCACGGAAAAACTGAATAACTGAAATGTAATGTATAATTCTTTCTAACTTTACATACAAAGATGCATCAATCTACTGTTTAATGCTTATCAAAACTTAACAAGGCCTCTTTCCCTGAGCCAGGCCACAACTGTATATTTTTTTAATTGTAAAGTGATAGAAATTTAATAAAATTCAGAGAATTGTCTGAGTATTTGACATATCTAGTGCATGGAATGCCATTCAATATTCAGCTATTATCCTATTACCTTCAGTCCTCTGCCACAGATGTGAATCTTTGAAATGCTGTTAAATCTTAGAGCTGATACTGCTCAGAAGCTGGCTCAGGGATGACTTCAGAGAGATTATCCCCCAGTTTACATCAAAGAGTTTTGGAGGACAGCTTAGTTTACCCTACAAAAGACAGAGTAATTATTCTGGTCTATTTACTACTTTTTCCTAGGCTGAATGCATGGTCTTTGTGAAAACACAATTCCAACTTTCTCCTGCTCCATTAAAGATTGAATGTGACAAAGTTTCTCTCTAACCTATGGAGATGAGACATAGGTATAAAAACTGGGAGGTAAACAGGATTTATAAACCACATGGTTTAGGCAGTGGGTTTACAAATGATGCACATCTGGCATCAATGTTTCACATTCAGGCAAAGATGTCATGAACTCTTGGTTATTATTGTGTGCAGAAAAAATGATTATAACATGGGCTCTATTTTAAATAACATGAATGACAAACTCTGAAATCATAATATGCACAACCTAAATAATTGTGAGAAGTGGCCAATCTCAGGCCCAAATCTGGAAAAATTTCCCATAATCTTTTTATTTACTTAAGTGTGCTACTTGAGCAAGAAACTTTAAATTATATAAATGGTTTCTACTGAATCTAATTTACTAGAGTTAAAATAACCTGTTTCACATTTTAGAAATTCATGTCTGTTTCCACTTTCCATGCCCCCTCTGAAGGGAAGCCCAGTTTTTCTCAGACTGAAAGAATGCACTTCAAGCAGATGTAAATAAAGACTGAGATGGCTATTAATGGAGATGGTGCACCTGGTAAATTAGCCTTCAATTCACCCTCAGAATCAATAATCAGGAACCTACGGCATTTTTAAAATGTTTTGATTTTGTTTTGTGGGTACTTGCAGTGTAGTAGGCAAACAGATATATAGTCAGACTTCCCAGAAAAAGAAATGAAAGGCCAAGAATTTATATCAATACACATCGAAAGTGCAATATAAACTTCTTAAAGGTCTCAAGAGTTTCTCACCCCTATCAAGTGTTGACAAATAGAGTGTCTGTTTTGGGAAGATGAGGGCTAGGGAAACATTTTACTCTAATCACAACTATATTCTACCTTATTCTTGAACACATTTAGTCACTGTTGTTCTTGTATAATTAACATAAAGAAAGAAAGAACCTTTATATTTGTGTATTTCAGTGACTGAAGGCAAAGTCTATGGAAGAAGTTGGGTATATGCAGATTATCTGGAGGTGATCCGAGGAAGCAGGAAGGGTGCAAGTGTGAGACAGGGAAAATGGAAGAATTACAGGAAGATATTTTGCTTGGGAGGCTGCTGTTATGGACCATTGTGACTCAACTCTCCTGAGCCCTCTGAATGTGGACCAGACTGTTTGAAGTACAAAGGTTCTGACAGCCCTTCAGCAGGATTTGCTCGCCAGCTCCCATTCTCACATTGGATGAGGGTCCCTGCTGGAAATATTAATTGCTTCCCATTTCATGGAAAACTGATGAAGAAAAGCAGAAGGATGAGAGTTATGCAGGATATTGAGGTTTCATTATTTTTCTGTATACAAAATTAATCCATCATTGCTTCTCTTGGTGACAGAAGTGAGCTGAGGGACAATGGCATAAAAATGACTTGTTCATTCAATAATTTTCCATTAATCACTACCCTGGCTTTTGCAACTGTACACATACTGGATCTTATGGACTGAATATTTGTGTCCTCCCCAAAATTTCTATATTGACAGTTTAACCCCCAAAAGGATGATATTAGCAGATAAGGCCTTTAAGATATAATTAGGTCCTGAGGGTGGTATCTGCCCCAGCTCCATGAAAGAGTTAATATTTTTGTTGGAAGAAGAGAGCTAGCCCTCTCCATTCTCTGCCAATAACACAGCCCCTTTAAAAATCAATAAAAAACTAACTCTTGCAGGTATACTGGTTGAAAGATTTATCACTGTTGATTATAGTCAATAATTATGAAATACAACTTAAAATAAACCTGTATTTCAAATCGAGATTTTATATAATGGTAAAATATCTAGAATTGGTGGTTATTTTGGGGAATAAAAGTTATATAAATATAAAAATATAATTTATACAGAAATAAAAATCAGTATATTAAACACATATGTATTTTACTATAAACCAATATTGCTTTACTAGCTCACCAGGCAGTTATGGAAAATTAATATTATTAAAAATTGTGATTTGATTATTATAAACAACAAAATGTATAACAGCAAAACTATAATAAGCTTATTGTCTAAAATTTAAAAAAACGGTCATTTTCTGGTGTATTTTTTTTACTAGCTACATATCCCTCAAATACTGAATACATCCTCAGGTATTTATAAAATCTATAAAAAGTTTACTAAAAAGAAAACATCTTTTTCTGTATCTCATCTAAAGTGAGCAATTAACATTCTTTTTAATAGTATGTTTATATGATTACATGTATCATATATTTATATACTATCCCTTAGGGATTTAATTTGAGCTCTTTAGTAACTGGAGGGCTATTCACGTTTTTCTTTTCCTGATAAATTTATGTGAGGCTAAATATTATAAAGTATCTGTGACAAATTTGTTTTAACATATATATATGTAACTATATATACATATTGTAAAATTTCTTGGAATCAGATATGATACATTTTTCAAAAAAGTATTGTATAAGAAACTTAGAAACATACAATATAATCACTTGAATGTCATATATATTTTCTAAGAAATTTAAATGTTTTTATACCTTTAAAAAGACACATCACCCTCTAGATTGCTCCTCTCTGGGCAGGACATCTCTGAAAGAAAGGCAGCAGCCACAGTAAGTGGCTTCCAGATAAAACTCCCATCTCCCTAGGACAGAGCACCTGGGTGAAGGAACGGCGCTGGGCACAGCTTCAGCAGACTGGAACATTCCTGCCTGCAGGCTCTGAAGAGAGCAGGAGATCTCTCAGTACAGTGCTCGAGTTCTGCTAAGGAACAGACTAGCTCCTCAAGTAGATCTCTGACCCCTGTGTCTCGTGATTGGGAGACACCTCCCTGAAGGGGTTGACAAAAACTCTTAGATCCAGGTAAACAGGGTCTGGAGGTATCTACTGGGTGCCCCTCAGGGACAAAGCTTCCAGAGGAAGGAACAGGCAGCAAACTTTGCTGTTCTGCAGCCTCTGCTGGTGATACCCAGGCAAACAAGGCCTGGAGTGGACCTCCAGCAAACTCCAGGAGACCTGCTAAAAAGAGGCCTGACTGTAGAAGCAAAACTAACAAACAGAAATGAACAACATCAACATCAACAAACCCACACAAAAACCCCATTCAAAGGTCACCAACATCAAAGACCCAAGGTAGATAAATTCATGAAGATAACGAAAAATCGGTGCAAAAAGGCTGAAAATGACAAAAAAACCAGAACACCTCTTTTCCTCCAAAAGGATCACAACTCCTCACCAGCAAGGGAACAAAACTGAATGGAGAATTAATTTGACAAATTGACAGAAGTAGGCTTCAGAAGGTCAGTGATGACAAACTTCTCTGAGCTAAAGGAGCATATTGTAATCAAATGCAAGGAAGCTAAGAACCCTGAAAAAAAGTTAAAGGAATTTCTAACTAAAATAACCAGTTTACAGAAGAACATAAATGACCTGATGGAGCTGAAAAACACAGCAGGAGAACTTCATGAAGCATGCATAAGTATCAAAAGCTGAATCAATCAAACGGAATCAGAGATTTAAGATCAACTTAATGAAATAAAGCATGAAGACAAGATTAGAGAAAAAAGAATCAAAAGGAATGAACAAAGCCTCCAAGAAATATGTGACAATGTGAAAAGACCAAACCTACGTTTGATTGGTGTACTTGAAAGTGATGGGAAGAATGGAACCAAGTTGGAGAACACTCTTCAGGATACTATCCAGGAGAACTTCCCCAGCCTAGCAAGACAGGCCAACATTCAAATTCAGGAAATACAGAGGACACCACAAAGATATTTCTTGAGAAAAGCAACCCCGAGATACATAATTGTCATATTCACCAAGGATGAAATAAAGAAAAAAAATATTAAGGGCAGCCAGAGGAAAAGGTTGGGTTACTGACAAAGAGAAATCCATGAGACTAACAGTAGATCTCTCTGCAGAAAGTCTGCAAGCCAATAGAGAGTGGGAGCCAATATTCTACCTTCTTAAAAAAACAAAAAGAATTTTCAACCCAGAGTTTTATGTCTAGTCAAACTAAGCTTCCTAAGTGAAGGAGAAATAAAATTATTGACAGACAAGAAAATGCAGAGAGATTTTGTCACTACCAGGCCTGCTCCTGAAGGAAGCACTAAATATGGAAAGGAAAAAAATGGTACCAGCCACTGCAAAAACTTACCAAATTGTAAAGACTATCGACATTATGAAGAAATTGCATCAACTAACAGGCAAAATAACCAACTAGCATCATAATGGCAGGACAAATTCACACATAATAATATTAACCTTAAATGTAAGTGGGCTAAATGCCCCCAATAAAAGACACAGACTGACAAATTGCATAAAGAGTCAAGACCCATTGGTGTGCTGTATTCAGGAGACCCATACAATGTGCAAAGACACACACAGGCTCAAAACAAAGGGATGGAGGAAGATTTACCAAGCAAATGGAAGGCAAAAAACAAAAAAATTTTAAAAAGCAGGGGTTGCAATCCTAGTCTCTGGTAAAATAGATTTTAAACCAACAAAGATAAAAAAAGACAAAGAGGGGCATTACATAATCGTAAAGGGATCAATGCAGCAAGAAGAGCTAACTATCCTAAATATATATGCACCCAATACAGAAGCACCCAGATTCATAAAGCAAGTTCTTAGTGACTTAGACTCTCACAAAATAATAGTGGAAGACTTTAACACCCCACTGTCAATATTAGACAGAACAACAAGACAAAAAATTAATAAGGATATCTAGGCTTCAAGTCAGGTCTGGACCAAGCAGATGTAACAGACATCTACAGAATTTCTGCCCCAAATCAACAGAATGTACATTCTTCTCAGCACCACACCATACTTATTCTAAACTCAACCATATAATTGGAAGTAAAACACTCCTCAGCAAATGCAAAAGAATGGAAATCATAACAAAGAGTCACTCAGACACAGTGCAATAAAATTAGAACTCAAGATTAAGAAATTCACTCAAAACCACGTAACTATCTGGAAACTGAACAACCTGCTCCTGAATGACTACTAGGTAAATAACAAAATTAAGGCAGAAATAAATAAATTACTTGAAACTAATGAGAACAAAGACACAATGTACCAGAATCTCTGGGACACAGCTAAAGCAATGTTTAGAGGAAAATTTATAGCACTAAATGCCCAAAGAAGAAAGAAGGAAACATCTAAAATTGATACCCTGACATCACAATTAAAAGAACCAGAGAAGTAAGAGCAAACAAATTCAAAAGCTAGCAGAAGTCAAGCAATAACTAAGATCAGAGTAGAACTGAAGAAGATAAAGACATAAAAAAACCCTTAAAAAATGAATCCAGGAGCTGGTTTTTTGAAAAGATTAAAAAAATAGACCACTAGCCAGACCAATATAGAAGAAAAGAGAGAAGAATCCAATAGACACAAGAGAAAATGATAAGTAATAAAATTACCATCAGATAATACTATAAACACCACTATACGAATAAACTAGAAAATCTAGAAGAAATGGATAAATTACCGGACACATACACCCTCCCAACACTAACCCAGGAAGAAGTTAAATCCGTGAATAGACCAATAACAACTTATGAAAATGAGGTAATAATTAATATCCGACCAACTAAAAGAAAGCCCAGGACCAGAGAGATTCACAGCCAAATTCTACCAGAGATACAAAGAAGAGCTGGGGCCATTCCTTCTGAAATTACTGAAAATAATAGAAAAAGAAGGACTCCTCCCTAACTAATTCTATGAGGCTAGCATCATTCTGATACCAAAACTTGCCAGAAACACACACACAAAAAGAAAATTTCAGGCCAATATCCCTAATGAACATTGATATAAGAATCCTCAATGAAATACTGGCAAACCAAATCCAGCAGCACATCAAAAAGCTTATCCATCATGATCAAGTTGGCTTCAACCCTGGGATGCAAGGCTGGTTCAACAAATGCAAATCTATAAATGTAATCTATCACATAAACAGAACCAATGAAAAAAACCACATGATTATCCAAATAGATGCAGAAAAGTCCTTTTATAAAATTCAACAGCTTTCACGCTAAAAACTCTCAATAAATTACGTATTGATGGAATATATCCCAAAATAACAAGAGATACTTATGACAAACCCACAGTCAATAACAAACTGAATGGGAAGAGCTGAAAGCATTCCCTTTGAAACTGGCACAAGACAAGGATGTCCTCTCTCTCACCACTCCGATTCAACCAAGTATCGTAAGTTCTGTCCAGGGCATTGAGGCAAGGGAAGAAATAAAGGGCATTCAAATAGGAAGAGAGGAAGTCAAATTGTCTCTGTTTGTGGATGACATAATTGTATATTTAGAAAACCCCAATATCTCAGCCCGAAATCTCCTTAAGCTGATGAGCAACTTCAGCAAAGTCTCAGGATACAAAATCAATGTGCAAAAATCACAAGCATTCCTATACACCAATAATAGATAAAAGAGAGCTAAATCATGAGTGAACTCCCATTCACAATTGCTACAAAGAGAATAAAATACCTAGGAATGCAACTTACAAAAGATGTGAAGGACCTCTTCAAGGAAAACTACAAACCACTGCTCAAGAAATAAGAGAGGACAAAAAGAAATCCAAAAACATTCCATGCTCATGGATAGGAAGAATCAGTAACATGAAAATGGCCATACTGCCCAAAGTAATTTATAGTTTCACTGCTATCCCCATCAAGCTACTACTGACTTTCTTCACAGAATTAGAAAAAAAAATTAAATTTTATATGGAACCAAAAAAGAGCCTGTATAGCCAAGAGAATCCTAAGCAAAAAGAATAAAACTAGAGGCATCATGCTACCTGACTTCAAACTATACTATAAGGCAAAACAACATGACACTGGTAGCAAAACGGATATATAGACCAACGGAAGTGAACAAAGGCCTCAGAAATAATGCCACACATCTACAACCATCTGATCTTTGACAAATCTTACAAAAACAAGCAATGGGGAAAGGATTACCTATTTAATAAATGGTGTTGGGAAAACTGGCTAGCCATATGCAGAAAACTGAAACTGGACCCCTTCCTTACACCTTGTACAAAAATTAGCTCAAGATGTATTAAAGACTTAAACATAAAACTTAAAATGATAAAAACTCTAGAAGAAAACCTAGGCAATACCCAGGGCACATGCATGGGCAAAGACTTCATGACTAAAACACCAAAAACAATGGCAACAAAAGCCAAAATTGACAAGTAGGATCTAATTAAACTAAAGAGCTTCTGCACAGCAAAAGAAACTGTCATCAGAATGAAAAGGCAACTTACAGAATGGGAGAAAACTGTAACTTGAACAAATTTTCAAGAAAAAATAACTCCATCAAAAATTGTGTGAAGTATATGAACAGATACGTCTCAAAAGAAACCATTTATGCAGCCAACAAACATATGAAAAAAAGCACATCATCACTAGTCATTAGAGAAATGCAAATTGAAACCACAATGAGATACCATCTCAGGCTAGTTAGAATGGCGATCATTAAAAAGTCAGAAAACAACAGATGCTGGAGAGAATGTGGAGAAATACGAACACTTTTATACTGTTGATGGGAGTGTAAATTAGTTCAATCATTGTGGGAAACCGTATGGCAATTCTTCAAGGATCTAGAATTAGAAATACCATTTGACCCAGCAATCTCATTACTGGGTATATACTCAAAGGACTATAAATCATTCTACTATAAAGACACATGCACATGTTTATTGCAGCACTGTTCACAATAGCAAAGACCTGGACCAGCCCAAATGCCCATCCATGATAGACTGGATAAAGAAAATTTGGCACATATACATCATGGAATATTATGCAGCCATAAAACGGGATAAGTTCATGTCCTTTGCAGGGACATGGATGAAGCTGGAAACCATCATTCTCAGCAAACTAACACAAAAACAGAAAACCAAACACCCCATGTTTTCACTCGTAAGTGGGAGTTGAACAATGAAAACACATAGACACAGGGAAGGGGACATCACACATCAGGTCCTGTTATGGGGTAGGGGGCTGGGGGATGAATAGTATTAGGAGAAATGCCTAATGCAGATGATAGGTTGATGGGTGCAGCAAAACACCATGGCACATGTATACCTATGTAACAAACCTACATGTTCTGCACAGGTACCCCAGAACTTAAAGTATAATAAAAAAAAAACAGATCTTATTTTTTCTAGGATATATATGTGTGTGTGTGTGTGCGTATATATATATATATATATATATATATATATATATGGACACACACACACACATATATATATTTCAAAGAAGTAAAATGTTACTACTTAGATGTTCCACATGTTCTTAAAATTTATTGGATATATACAATATACTAAGTTGACTAATGTGTACTTGCCTTTTGGAGTATAAAATATAAATTTTAATTAATTGCTTGAAAATGTCATTATCAAATAGAATAGAAATCATAAAGACAAAAAGAAAACTTATACACCTTTGTAACTTGAACAGAAACTGTTTCATATTGCATTTTAGGTAAGTGTGACATAGTAAAGGAATATTCTTTTCACAGTTTATAAAATATCATTTTTCACAGAATACCCTCAGATATTTTGAATTTTATATATTGAAAATACTGTCATATAGAACATCTTTATTCAGTTTGGTTTAGAGTATTAGAATAATGCAAATTTCAAATAATCTTTGACATAAGGATACAATGTTAAATGATCCAGCTGCCATCAGAATTAGAAAAGAAGCAAACGTGAACATGCTGATAGTGACTTTCCAACATCTGATACTTTATGGATGAGCCAGTTCTTTTTCAGCCTGATTACTCTGCTATTCACTGGAGCCTATCATGTCTGGAGCTGTCATGCTTGGTCTTTGACATTAACAGTAAGATTAGGGCCAGTACTGACTGTCATAACAGCAGCAGGCGCCTAGAAAGATAGTAGGAAGCTCGCTGGGATGCAATTATATTTAAAGGGAAAGCAGTAAATCCATACTTAGAGAAAATCATTCTCCAGCTATACTGAGGGGAAAAAAATTGGCTGAATTTTTACATGTTCAAGTTGACAGCATGAAAGAAGTAAATAATATAGTGTGATAATTATTAGATTGTTAATTGGTTACAGTTAATGCATCTTTGTTCAGGTGATGAAAATCTCTAAATAAATTTACATAGTCTATAATAAGTAAAGAATAATTTAAATTAGCTTTAACCTTCCCTTCGTGCTTGAGAATACTTTCTTAACATGAAGCCATCTAAGTTTATACTATGCTTCCTCATTCTTCCATTCATTTGATCAGTATCTACATCAGAGAAGGAATCATATTCAGAAAATCAACAGTATCAAAGTTCTTCTCCTTTTATGCAAGTATATTTTTATTTTTAATATCAAAATCTAATAATATATGGGGTTGTTTTTAAACTTTATATTCATATTTTATACTTTATATGAAAGAATATTTTTCCTAATCAGCCTAAGTTAACTTGAAGTCATGGTCATGGTATTGCTTAATATTGTTATTTTCTGATAAAATACAATGAATTATGGAAAACTGGAATGGAGGTAATGAGGAATTCAGGATCACACACAATAAGCTGAGATCATTGTAAAAAATAATGTTTAAAATATATTATCCATATTAACATTATTAGTTTTTCTTATTTGTAATGATTTACCACACGCTTAGAGGCTTAAGCCAATATACATTTGTTATCTTATAGACTCTTTACAAGAGTCTATAAACTACAGACAGGAGTCCAGATGCAGCTTAGTTGTGTTCTGTGCCAACGCAGTCTGATCATTATTAGATTATTGAGAATGAACCCTCATAATGCTTCAATCAAGAATGTTCAGTGGGCTGCATTCTTATCTGGAGGCTTGACTGGCAAGAATCTATTTCCTATATTATTCATGTCCTTGAAATAATTTATACCCTGGAAGGTATAGGGGGGATTTTCTTGCTGGTTACAGGTAGGAGGCACTCTCACCTCCTCAAGGCCATAGTTGTTTGTCAAGTGTTTCTCTCAGAGGCCCTCTTACAAATGGCAGCACAAAACTTCGAGGTCAGCGTGGAAGTCTAACTCACTCATCTGCTTAAAAGTAAATTTTACATAATGTAACCCAATAAAGGCAGTAACAGTCCCTTGCCTTTGCCATATTTTGTTCATTTCTTCAATTCACAGGTTCCATCCTCATTCAAAAGTATGACATGTTGGTAATCACCACAGGGTGTGTGCTAAATGGTAATGATAAAGAAGTTTTGTTGAAAGTGATTGTGATTTTAAAATAATAAACAAATGGATAAATATGACAATTCATTTGTACTCCAGATATGAATGAGTTTTTAGAGCAGAAGAATTTCTAGTTCAGAGAGTTTCTGAGGGAAAAGTTCAGCCACATCTCATAGTTAGAGCCATATCTCATAGTTCAGCCACAATTGGAAGTTTGTGTGTTTAATAAAAGAATTTTTTAAGCATAAAGCATATTATCTTTTAGCATAGGAACTGTGCTGCATTCCATTTGCTTTTCCAAATGTACTCTCTACCTTTTGGTAGCACGTTCTGTACCTCAGGAAGCTAAACTTTATGGAAAGCATCAGTGGAGTCATTTATTGGCTTTCTGATGTCCACTTGTATTTGGCCAGAACGAGACACCTGAAAAAGATCCAAGTATGTAGGGACCCATGAGCCCCAAACATTGGGTACCAGAATGTAGGGAATCCATGAGCCCCACACATTGGGTGCCAGAACATAGGGATCCATGAGCCCCACATTAGGTGCCAGAATGTAGGGAATCCATGAGGCCCACATGTTGGTGCACCAGAATGTAAGGAGTCCATGAGCCCCACATTGGGAACCAGAAGGAAGGGAGCCAGCCCTACATCACTTGTGGGTACCCCGAGTTTGGTGGCAACAAAGGAATGAGAAAAACACAGATTAAGAGAGATAGTGGGACCAGGGGAGCCATCACTTTATTACTCTGGAGGAAACAGTGAAGACCCTGAGCTCTGATTTATTTATTGATTACAATCACTTTGGTCTATAGGGTAGGGGTGGAGTGATGGTGGAGTGAATCAGAGAGCCAAAAGTAAATTAGAGCCGGAACTGGTGTGTTATCCCAAGGATTGATAACAGTGGAGGTTTGGGAGTTTCATAAAACAAGAGCATGTGGTTATCTTTAGCCTATTATCTATGTACAGCTGATGGAACTCGGGTCTTACAAGGAGCCTACGAGTCTGGCTATGTCATAGTGCTATGAAGGGGTTTTATGCCCTTGAGCACAATGTTTATGGTAACAGGGCCTAGGTCACCCGGCACCGGAACATGAGGTATGAAGAGGCCTTCCTCCTCAGAGGCATCCTGCGGCTTTCAGCAGTTTCTTGTTCCTTGTTTATGTGTTACTCATAACCAATTTACGTAGGCACTCTGTAAGTCCTTTCTCCTTTGCTGTTATTCCCAACACAATTGAAAGAAGAAAATGAAGTAGAATTAGTAAAGTTTTCCTTTTAATCGCCAACTCCTAATGGTCAGTTATTATACTACTCTTCCCCCTTTGCAGTGACCACTCCCCTTCTTTCTGCTTCTACAGGCCTAAGGATAGTTTCCTAAAGTTTTTGACCGTGCTCTAAGTCCATGTTAGTTTCTATATATTTATAAATAGCCCTGAAGGGAATTATGAGATCTTTGCATAAGACAGTTTATTATTCACAGAGCAACTAAGAAACAGTTCCCCATGTCACAGTTTTCCATGGCATGAGATTTTAAGAGGCAAATGTTTACCTATTCACATGGTGAGGTTGTATCACTAAAGGAGAACCCAAAAATTATGAGACTCAGAGCTTATAGATGGTGGCTGACACACTGATCTGTCTTCCCTTAGGAAAGAAATCTTTACTCTGGGATAAAATAATAATAATAGTAATAACTTGTTTGGAGAAAAGGTGAAAGTTTCCCTAAAATGTAAGCAAACTACTCTGAGAAAGATACGTATGCAAGTATCCAAAACCCATACATAATGTCTAATTTTCAAGTCATGATTGCCATTAAATTATCCTTCAACAAAGTTGACTAATGCTCTTATCAGCATATTCATGGAGATTTCTAACCCAACACTCTTTATTCAATTTTTTAGCTTGCCAGTAATCAAATTGAGATTTGAATACATACGACCTTGGTCCTAAGCAAGTGTTATCAATCACTCTGCTATGTATATGTTCTGAATCCATAAACATTATTGCATTGCCTGCAACAAAAAATTTTCTTAAAAATCTTGTTATACTTGCAAGTGTTTAATTGAATATTTTCAATGTCTTCACAATACAATAACCCAGAAAATATTAGTGTGATGAGAATATAAATTAGAATAGTATAGTTCTTCAATTAAAATGATATTTGTTGAACACAGAATTCCTCTATGACTCCAAAAAAATTGCTGTGAACAAGGAATAAAGATACCTTGCTGTTCACAAATATACTACTTCTGTTTTAGGAGATGTTCTTTATTTCAATATTCTGTGCCTTCACCTAGACTATAATAGGAATACAGATATTTTATTTTTCCAACAATAGTTTATAACTATTAGATATAAAAGTATAAATTAATAATTATAAATATAGCACTATCCATTTCTCTGCCTTTTATAAAATCCTGTCTAGTTTACCCTCTTATTTTTCTTTCCAAGCACACAGAACAAAACCATTTTATAGCCTCACTTTCATTTATGTTTGGACCTTATACCTGGGCTCTGTTCAATGCAATATGGTTGTAATTAAGTATGAAACAATCTACAGACTTGGTCCATAAAAACAACTTGTTCTATCTTCAAGTGTTTCTTCAGCCAGGTGTTCAATATGGCAATGCCACAGATGGATGGAGAATAAATCTATAGATCATAGGAGGAGATATACCTGAGTCTCTCAATAGCTTTCAATTATGATGTCAGAAAGAAAATTTTATATTCTTAAGCCACTGACATTTGAACTTTAACAACAGCAACAACTAAATTAAATTACTCTAACTAAACACCAACCATTTTAAACCACCCTTTATTGAGCGAAATACAAATATATTGACAACACCTGTAAAGCTATTATAGATACTGGCAAATTACATAGGTCAGGTATTCCTTCAGTTTCAAAAGACCTCAAAATTCACATCATCATAATCATCAATAACATAATAGCCCTCCCAAATAGCCAAACATCCTACTTAATTTATATTTTCTCTGAGTAAATGGAGAGGACTGAAAAATCCAAGACTATCACTTATATGAGTCTAGACAAGTTTATTCAGATCACTTGAGATGAATACTCCAAACTGAATCTAAATAATTCCACTTCAGACACAGAGTTAAATAGCCAATTTCAATATGGGCTATATCTAACTCTTCTCCATCAACTGATTACTTTGTTATGATTTTCTTTCACATGTGCTTTGATGTTTCTTTCAGTTTATTACATTAAAATTGAGCTAGTAAATACATAGTAAGAATAAACGCAAAATCTCTTTTCCTTTCATAAGAAAAATAATAATTTCCAATTACATAGTAACCATTAAATTAGCACCCTAAAATATTCTAAACAAATGAAATAATTACAATTTTCTCTGAGATAGTTAATTATCTGCCAAACCTCAAATACGTGAAATGATAATGTTTTAACCAATAGCTGTTATTCACACAAAAAGATATGTCTTAAGGAACTTAGAGTGGAATGTTTGTTTGCATCTGCTTTTGTATTTTATATAAAGGAGACTGACTTCTGGAGTGAAACAATTCAACAAACTATACGTTCTAATTACAGGAGAAAGAAGTGGATGTGGGACTTTTTTCAGATATGCAAAATATCATCATTAAAATGAAAATACTGAACATGTATTGATGGAGTTAACCTATGTTGACTGAATCAATGAGCACAAATTAGACATAAACTAGTGAAAACAGAGTGAAAGAAAATTTAAGAGGCTTTATAGGAAAACTATTTCATGCCAAGATGCTTTACTAGACCATTAAGAGATTCTTCCAAAAGACATGCAATGTCACTATTGAAAAACCTTTGAAGACAGACAAGAGAAGCTTCTCCAAACAGTTCTTTAATAATATACAGCCCTTTGTAGATGCTACTGACAACAGTATTGCTTTGAATAATATTCCGACAAGATGCTCTGAATCTCGTTTTCCTTTTTCTTTAAAGATATTATTGGCATTTTACCTACTTTGTAGACATAATTATCCCTCCGAAATAAATGAAGTTAAGTGTGTTTTTGTTTTAATGAATGCTCTCAATATATTTCCCAATGATGTAAGGAGGATGGAGAAAAAGTTCTGAGAAAAATAGAAAACCACAGAAGTTAATTAACAAATATGTTTTGTAAAACTCTTTTTCATATTTATATGCAATTTCAAACTACATATTTTTGTTTAGCAATTGTGAGGCTCAGTCTACCACTCTTCCCTGGAAATATTTTTAGACCTCAACTTCTATTATTTCTGTGATGTAAAGTATCTCTGAGTGGATAACTGTGTGAGGGTAAGTGCCAAGCTTATATCTGGGGGAAGAATCTACAAAGAAGTAACAGTAATTTCAGATCTCAAAGTGGTATCTGAGGTAGATATTTGGCCTTTCTCAGAAACTAGGAGAAAAAAGAAATGCCAGAGTGTCTAGAACAAGGTAAGTTAGTGGGTGAGTCAGAAAACACACATAGTCAGATTAGCTATTAATTTCTAGATCTTGGTAAGGATACTGGATGTTATTCTGAGATACAAATGTTGATAAGATTTGAGCAGAGACACATAGGATTCTGTATGCAAAAGTGAGACTGCAGTAAGGCAAGAATGCATGTGAAGAGGGCAGATAAAATGATATAATTTGGCAGACAAATGCTTCCTGGAACTAAAAGTGATTGTAATAATTCTCGAGTAAGAAATGGCCTCTCTCTCTCTCTCTCTCTCTCTCTCTCTCTCTCTGTGTGTGTGTGTGTGCATGTGTGTATAAAGAGACATACATATATATGTCTCTTTATATATAAAGAGACCCCAACCTTGCAAGTGCTGAGATTACAGGCATGAGCCACCAAGCCCAGCCTGACAACTTGCTTTTGAGTAGAGAAATCAAGTGACTTTAAAGAGTATAAGAAAAGGTATTGAGGATATAAGAAATTTTGCTGCTGACAGAGTGCTAGATTTCTAACTAGAGATACATCCAGATCTATCACTAGAGTTTTGGATCTCTATATAGAGATAGATCTGACAGAGAGGGATCCAGAGTGATCAGTGGAAGGTCTGGTGGTAATTTTGTAGGATGAGACAATGAACCAATTCAAGAGGTGTAGTTCAAATCTTGAATTTTTTTAAGGGGATTGAGGCTTGATAGGGCTAATACCCATAGTCTCTAGGAAAGACATGGCTAATCAGTTAACATTGTTTTCTTTCTTGGCACTAATATCTTTGGCAGTGTTTAGTAAGAAGACAGTGAATTATGGAGAAAGGAGAAGAATGTTGAATTCTAAAGGCCCATTTTTCAATGCTGAGGAGTATGACAGTAAGGTTGAGGTTTTGTTCAAAATCAAAAAGTAAAACATAATTAAATTTCAAAAAATGTAAAAATTTCAGATAACTAATGATATAATTAGGAAATAACAGGAGCTATACGTTAAATTATATCAATACCAGTTATTTTGCTTTATTATGCTATTCTTCCAATACCACTCCACAGTAGCTGCCTACATATTTCTCTTTTTTCTCTGTTTTTACCCATTCTTTTTCTCTCTTTCTTTCATTAGCCTTTGAGCTCCTATTGTGTGCTAGGTGCATTACAAGGCCAATTAGGACATAAATTGGAGCAAGTTTTTACTTTTCCTAAAGCTATTATTCTCCTGGTGAAAATGAAGTTATGTGAACCAGAAATTCTGGATAGCTTATAGTACTGGGAATCTGAAGAGCTATATTACATATGGAAGAAAGAACATGGATCTAGTGTTAATTTGGTTGAAGAGAACCAAATAAAACATTATCTGGCTGGGCAGTGGAAAATAAGTCACACCTAAATTGGTTTACATTGGGTAATTAGGGACTAAAGGCAAACTTAAGCAGATGAAAGGGAGAAAAGTAATTTGTCCAATTTTCCTGCAGCCAAAACACAACTGTAAAGGAACTTTTCGTAGAGCTCTTTGTCTTTGAGAAATAAACTTGCAGAAAATGATCATATTGCATTTTTCCTTTAATGATTTTGCTTTCTTATAGGCTAGTATTCTGTCTACGATGCTTATATTGTCAGTGCCTCTCAAACTTGTTGCTACTGTTAGTTCTTCAAAACTATCATAGTTTTAATGGACACAAGAAATGAGGAAAATCAAAGCAATCCCTCTTCTGTTCTACATTCAGAACAACGTGGATGTGCATTTATTAGGCACAAAACAAAAAACTGACACTCCTACAATTTTACAAACTAAAGTTTAGCAAGGGTCATTATGTCTGTCCTTTTATTGAATTTTAGTTACAAGGAAATTGAAGCTCAACGGCACTAAGTAAGTTGTTTATATACTCACAGCTTTTTAACCCAACATCAGCATGGTCCTTACCAAAGCTAAAAGTTATAGAGGGTTACTAAGCGCTAGTCACTGGGCTCTATATAATAGTTACCATTTAAGTATTCAATGTATCTTCCTATACTACACTAATAAACAAACTGCATTAATGTATATTTGTTCTAATATAACAGAAATTCCTGCATTTAGAAGCAATTTTAAAACACCAGAATATTAAAAAAAGAACAGGTCAGTAATTTATTTTTCTCTTGATGTAATATAATAAGTTATAAGAGAAAAATTGATTTTAAAGTTTGATACAAAATTATGTGGAAGATTTTATAAAGTGAACAGAAAAGCCATGAAATTTTTTTCTTAAATATACTTTAATTTATAAATTTGTTGACCATGTTTATTAGTAGCAAGCTAAGAAATATTGTTAATTTCTGAAAATTTAATTTTCTGCAATTCTAAATTACTTTGCAAAATAAAAAAAGGCCATTTTAACTAAAGTTTAATGTTACAATGCCTCTTGAAAAAATATTTATCTGCCAAACACTTAAATCAAATTGGATTGTTTAACCTATCTTTGTTAAATTTAATACTACTTACATCTAATTTGCACGTTATTTTTATCTTTAATTTTAAACAGTAGGGGATTGATACAGCCTGAGTCAATGCAACTGCCATTTATTATATTACAGTTTGATCTCTAATTTGCTCTCCTTCCTAAATCATATTATTACATAAAATATTGACTCAACTATTTTCACAACTATTCTAAAGTTCTAAGTTTCATGTGGTAGTTAATAGACATTTATTAATCATTTTCCAATCATCTGATTTTTGTTTTATTGATGTATCCTACATGTTATTTCTTCCTTTAAATATTTTTGTTCCTATTTTTATCATTTAATTTCATCTTACCTATTTGATTTTATTTCGTTGCTCAAGCTTCTGGAGCTCAACAGTTAACTCATCTTTAATATTTGTTCTCAGCTTTTAATATAGGTTTAAGGAGGTGACATTGTGTCACTCAAATTGTTTTTGTAGTGTTTTTATTGTTTTTATATTTTAATTATTTTGTAATTTCCTTGTGTTTTATTTAGCACAAATGACTTTCATATTATACTTTTAGCTTTAAGATATATGTTTTTAAAATAATAACTTATTTATTTATTTTAATTTAATTGCATTTACTGCTAGAGACCAAAATCTTCTATGGATTTTATGGAGGCTTCCCTCAGGAACTAATACATATTTGACTTTTTTTTCTCTCTGTGACGTAAATCTTGTGGGTTTTTCTATTTGTTTTTATTTTATATTTTCTTTCGTGTTTCATCACTGTTACATACTACAACATGAATATATCATGTAAAACAATGCTGACTGGGTCAACTACAAAACACAAAAGTTTAGATAAAAAAATTTTGTATAAATATAAATGGATAATTACAAAATTCCATAATAAATCTTTTACAACTATATAAGTATCTCTAGTGACAAATATCACAAAAGTGTCCAAAATAAGAACAGGATTTTTATGTGCATGAGTTTCTGTTGATACACTACTATTTAAAAAGAAAACTATCTTCTGTCTCTCTCTCCCTTTCTACACACACACACACAAATGAGTCTGCATGTGGATATAAAAGAAAATAAGATTAACAAACAGATAAAAATACAATTATCGCAACAAGGCACTGTATGCATTATCAGAATCTACTGAGTTTTACCTGTATTCTTTACAAATAAGGATCAAAAACTCAGAAATGTGTAAACAAATTCAAAGCTATCTAGACAAAAGTATTTATAACAGTATTCCAATGTTCATAGTTTTAATTTTACATCATATTTTATAGGATCCACTAATACTTTAACAACACTCTAATCTACATTTTGGTTATAAAAAGATGTGGTTGATCCTATATGTATTTGCATTCGTATCTGCGTAAATTGCAGCTCAGAGAATTCTACATGGCTATTCCACAGTGAGGTCTCTTTCAATTTTCTTATGACAAATTGCTTCAGCAATATACAATGTTAAGTGAAAGGACTCTTTTTGATAATGTGAACCTGGGACACAGGGAAGAAATTGATAATTGTAATCAATATTCATTTTGCCAAAATGTATGATGACCTAAGCTCTTTAGTATAATGCCAAAACAAGATAAAAGATGCCACGTGTTAGACCCTTGGAAACACTGATACTTAGCAACATTTTTGAATATTTTTAGTGATTATTTCCTCTGGAAACAATAGAAGTAATTATTGTTCACATAAAATTATAGACAAGAATTTTAAAACTTGACTGTGTCTCATAGACTTTGTGGTAATTTCCATATTATCCAGAAGAGCAAAAATGAGGACTAGGAAAGCTTATTATATTCCCTCATATCTCAAGACTAGTTAGTGAAAGGGCAATTTTAAAAAATATTTTTATGGTATCCAGGCTTGCGTTCAGAGCCTATGGTAACACTGTGATATCCAAATAACTACTTTTACAAATTTTAACTCTAACACAGAACTCAATAAATAAGTCTTAATATAATTAACTTGTTACGTAAATTATGCCCAGTTTCCAAATACACTTGGCATTCGTTATTTGTATCTGACATCAGAAAATGTGTTCCTCAAAAGTAAGAATTTCATTTATCTTTTCTTTCCTTTTTTTTTGAAAGAAAGAAAAAGAGAGGAAAGAAAGTGAGAGTGAAAGAAAGAAAGAAAAAGAATGTATGAGAGAAAGAAAGAGGAAGAAAAAGAGGGAGAGAGAACAGGATTCTTGTTCTACTGCCCAGGCTAGAA
>CAUYLG010016475.1:0-21623 GCA_963573385.1 Cacajao melanocephalus
GGTTAAAAAGCTAAAATCCATCAGTATGCTGTATCTAGACCCATCTCACATGCAAGGATACACAAAGACTCAAAACAGAGAGATGGAGGAAGACATACCAACCAAATGGAGAGGAAAAAACAAAAAACAAAAAACAGAAGCTGCAATTTTCATCTCTGATAAAACAGACTTTAAAGCAACAAAGACCATAAGAAAGAAAGAGAGACATTGCATGGTGGTGAAAGGATCAATGCAACAAGAAGAGCTAATGATCCTAAATATATACGCACCCAATACAGGAACACCTAGATACATAAGGCAGGTTCTTAATGACTTACAAAGAGACTTAGACTCCCACACAATAATAGTGGGAGACTTTAACATTATACTGTAAATGTTAGATCAACGAGATAGAAAATTAACAAGGATATCCAGGACTTGAACTCAGACCTAGAACAAGTACACTTAACAAATATTTACAGAACTCTCCACCCCAAATCCGCAAAACATACATTTTTCTCAGTGTCACATTACACCTATTTTAAAAGTGACCACATAATTGGAAGTAAATCACTCCTCAGCAATTGCATAGCATTTCACAGGTTTAAGTAAAACACTGGTTGGCTGCATGTTTGTTATTTTCATCCCTTCTTCCTTCCTGTCTCCATCGTTAAGCACAATTATTGACATAAAAGAGGTTTTTAATACCCATTTTTAGACTGCATTCTAGCCTGGGCGATAGAACAAGAATCCTGTTCTCTCTCTCTCTTTCTCTTCCTCTTTCTTTCTCTCTTACATTCTTTTTTTTCTTTCTTTCACTTTCACTTTCTTTCCTCTCTTTTTCTTTTTTCAAAAATTAAAAAATTAAAAATTTAAGAAAAAATTTAAAAATTAAAAAAAAAAATGAAGCATTTGTGCAAGTAGATAACAAAATGTTTCTCACAGTCACCTATGGCATGCCCTGAAACATTAGATGCTAAAAGTTTGGTTACCTACAAAGCAAGAAATGTGTCTATCTAAGATGAATATTCACATATGTGATATTCATAAATATTAGCGCTAATTATGTTTTTTATTATTGACTAAATATTATTCTTTAGATTGACATTTTTGTTTTTAATAGGCAACAAAAAAAATTTTCCTTAAAAAAATTCCCAATTAATATAACTTGGAATTATGCATATATTATCATATACATTTAATTCAAAGATAAAATCACTGTCAGACCAATATACCTTTCCAGTCCTAGAAACAGCCCTGATTTACCACAACTATTTCCTCAGGAAGCGGGGTGGGAGTAGAAAGCCAAGAAAGCCACTAAACTCCTACACTTATCTGTCAGCCCACAACACTCTGCGATGGCATGAGAAACCCAAGAATAGGCCATGAAATGAGTTAAAGTCATATACTGTAGACACCCTACTCTGGCTTCCTGAGCCTGCTCAGTGTATTGCCAAGAAAAAAACCAATAAAGGAAACCTGCAACTATCCACTAAGCCAAATTTGACTATCTTTCTCTAAACTTTCTAGTACAAGAGAAATTAAATACAACCATCTAAAAGAATGACTTTTTAAACCCTACAAGAAGAATACAAGTACATGAGATGAGACCGTGAAGAAAAACAAAGGAATAAAGAACGCAAAATTCAGGTAAGGGTTCTCTCCTCTGAGGTGGAGAGAAAGGGAAGGGCCTAGGGTGGGGAACATGCAGAGCTCCAAAGGAAACAGTAATGCTCTGCTTCCTAAACTGACCATCTGATGTTCATGCCAGATATTTGTTTTATTGTTTTTCTTTAGATCTTTCACATAGCTAATGAATATTTTTGAATTATTTAATAATTAAAACAATGTTTAGAGATTAATTTTAAATGGAGTAAAAAGGAAGTTATCTAGATTTTTGTCCCAAGCCTGGGACTGTGTAACCTTTAGCCAGATATTTCTCTGAGATTTAGTAAAATACAGGCATTGGACTACAGCAGGAGTCAGCAAACTGGGGCTCATCACCTGCTTTTGTAAATAAAGTTTTATTGTAACAAGCAAATCCATACATTTGCATAGCATCTGTGGCTGCTTTTACAACAGTGACTAGTGGTAAGTCATAGAAACAGAGACCATATGCTCTGAAAATCCTAAAATATTTATTATATGATCCATTAAGAAGAGTTCCCAACCTTGGGCTGCGGAATTATTGTGGTTTCTCCTAACAAAGACTAATATTAAGGAAAAATGATAGTATCAAAACATGCTAACACCTGTTGTCTCACTGATGGACCAAAATTTCTTTTTGGTACGTTCCATAAATGTTTTGTTTAGGTTAAATGCCCATAGCTGTAAAATCTCGTGAACTGTATCAACAGATCTTAGACATATATTTTCTGCCGTGTATCAACAGTAACACAAGTGCAGAATCAGCACTCTCCTGCCCTGGATGCTGAGATCTGTCTCTGAAACTAAAGCTTGTAACTGAAAACCTGGCTGGGAAATCTCTGAAGCCTAAGACACCCTAGCTCTTGTGAAGACTCTCAGCTCACTTAGAATCAGAGAAGTTCATTCCCAGGACACCCCATATGCTGGCCAAGGGTTTTCTAAAAGAGAGTTTTAGTCTCTTAGCTTACACATATATGCACATGGAAAAGCCTGGCATTTGCCACTTTAAAATGCCAAGAGTGGTAAGTTCATCCTGTTCTTCATACCAGTATGTTCACTTTTATATCTAGGCAAACAATCCATTAGCCTGCAAAACTACTAGGCAGCTGCCTGTTCCAGAGATAAAGAACAGGAAAATATTTTCTCCTCAAACTTGTTCCTGTATTGCCATAGCTCTTTGATCTCCTTGATATCCTTCTGTGACACTAATGATCCAATGTCATGTTCACACTTGAGACTGACAGCTGCCAAACCCAAACTTGCCATGCTGCCTAAAGTCCAACAATTGCTTGGATGACCAAGTGGCATGAATGACCAGAAACCACTTTGAGTACCTAACTTCTGGTTCTGTGAAACCCATGAAACTAACTAAAACTAAGACATTGGTTGGAACTATATCCATTCCAGGGTCTATAGATTTATAAGAGCAGCAAGGCCAGAATTCCCTTTCTTGCCTGTCGTAGGATAGCTGGGTACCAGGCCCACAAAAGGGGTGGTAGTGAAGAAAATGGGCTGCTCAGTGCCTCAGCAGTCTCTGGAGCCACAGCCAGTATGCCATCCTTGTTTGACACATAGTGCTTCTGTTGTTTTCTTTTAATTGAAAGCAACAAATCTCCTTTTTCCCTCTAAAAGTAAAATGTTTATGAGGGTTCATACGATTTCTTTTCTAGCCTGCATTTCATGTGCATACTTACTTGCTTGATAAGAAGCACTTAACACAGAAAATTATTTTGGTATATAGGTCTTTAGGGAATTTTGGCTTTTGGCAAGAAAGAACACTTGGAGTTGAAATGAGAGGACCTGGGTTGTAGTTTCTTGAATCAAACTAGAAAGGCACCTAAGCTCTCAAGACATATTTTTCTAAAGTAAACTTCTTGGAATAAGTGGCCTGAAGATAATTCTCATCCACCTCCTTTCAGCAAATAACTTTGCCCCCAAACCTAATGAGCTTGAAACTTTGAAAGAATCTCCTGGATGTCTTCACTTCAAATTGTTCTGAATCTTTATCCTCTTGGTCTCTGTCTCTCTCTCTCTCTTTCTCTCTCCCTCTCTCTCTCTCTCTCTCTTTCTCTCTCTCTCTCTCAGTTGGAAATATCCTTCCTTCTTAAGGTATATTTTCCACCCTGGCTCTTGACTTCCTTCCCTTCTGTCTCTTCTGGAACATTGCTATTGCCTGAACGTGACCCACAATATTCTATCTCTAGGCTTCTGCTCATGCTAGATTGTCATCCTACTTCATTGGAAAATCTCATGCAAGATCCAACAGAAATGCCACTTACTGCCTTTTGCCGTTTCTAAATCTCTACTGGTAGTGATCCCTTTTTCTTGTGCATCTCACCAGCTTTTATTTTATTTATTTATTAGAGTACTGACCTGTATCAAAAAGATTGTTACTTTTGCTTTCTTCTAGATTATAAATTCCTCATTACTTAGTTAACTTCTTTTGCCTTGTAATGTCTTACACAAAATAAACACTCGACCTGTACTGAGTAATGATAAATAAAGTAGACTGAAAGTCTCCTCATATACTGTTTCTGGATTCAGATTCAAAAAAGCTTCACTTCTATTGTCTGTAGTCCTTATCATGAAAGGGGCACACTTTATAAACACATATCTTCATTATGGAGTAAATTACCAGCTAGTTACAAATTCAGTCCCAAAAAACATCACTTCTCAATGTGTGTGTACCTAATCCATTTTTCTGTTTCTCTAGTTTAGAGATTTTTTTCAAAATCCCAGAAATTAAAGTTGATTAAGAGAGAGACTGGCAACAAGGGCTTAAACAAAATGGTTACAATCTTTGAAGAAAAGTCATTGTAGAAGGGGAGCTTTGAGGTAGGGATGGGACCTTCACTCCAACCAATTTACTCTTGCATCTTCCAAGAAAAACCCTCCAGAAAAGCCCTTAGGTTTTACTGCTTGTCAAAAGTTAGTAATTTTTTCTTATTTTGAAAAAACATGATTTATGACAACCCTTTAACTTTGAAACATACAATAAATAATTAGTTGAGTGAAAAACAACTTACCAGTAAGAGCACAAAAGACTAAGAGTTAGTAATAAAAACTGAAATGAGAAGTCAGTTGTTCAATTTATTTTGCCCAGATTCTTCAGAGATTTTGTACCATGGCTAAGTTAGACAATGATCCCAAACTCCAAGGACTATTCTTTCACACATTGGTGAGACCCACAAAATCTTCTGCACTCAAATACTTCTGAATATTTATACTCTTGGACAATATATTTACACAACACTAAATTGCCTGCCTCATTCTGTTTTCTTATTCTTTTCTCAATTTTCCCAAGATTTCCTTTATTTCCTCTGAGTCCATTCCATTCAATCTTAATCATTATTTCTTACTCCTCTTATGAAAACAGTTATGATCTTTAGCTCTATTTCATCTAAACTTAGAATTTACTCTGCCCTACTTAATAGATTCTAAAATATTTCCTTTATAAAGTTGGTAAGCTATCTTGCATGAATTTATTCAATCAGTGAATATTTATTGACCACTTACTATATGTACTCACTCATTCTAAGTGCTGGAAATACAATAGTGATCGAAACACACAAATTCCTGCTCTCAAAGAGCTGAAATTTTAGTGGTGAGGATAAGCATTAAACACATGCATGTCAGGAGGTATTAAGTGCTATAAAGATAAGTGAGACAGGCATGGGACTAGAATGTGCTGCGAGGAGAGTACTGGCTTAGGTACCATGGTGAAGGGCAGAGTGGGGTAGGAAACCTTACAAAAGTCTACCAGAAGAACATTCCTGGTAGAAAGAACTCATGTACCAAGGCCCTGAGGCCAAATCCTTCTTTGTCTGGTTAAGGAATAGCAATGGATAGTTAGAAAACTCTATAGCTGATCAGATCATACTAGCTGAAGACTTCATTTAATTAAGGTTCATAAACATTCTACTATTTTTTTAAATTACTTTCCAAGTAGAAATTGTCATATGAAGCACAAAATAATCTACATTACACTGTCCTCTTGAATTAATTATTGCTGAGTACCAGTAGGTATTCAGACAGTGCCAGATGGACAAAACCATTTCCTGGCACTAAAGCATCCTAGATGTGAAAATAACTTTGTGTGACAGTAATTCAGCTCCTCCAAAGTCTTATTCTTATCCTTAGTCTAAGTAAATGAAATGACAACCTCAATATATATAAATTATGAGATATGTATCTAAAAATTCTTCATGATACTTAATCACTAGCATCATTATTCTTACTTATGTACTCTCTTTCTCCTCTACTGGATTGTAAGTTCCATGAGAGCAGAGACTCTGTTTAGTTTACCACTATTTCCAGTGTCTGGATGGAGGACAGTACTTGAGCTGTGTACTAGATACTCAATGAATACTGAAGATCAAATAGGAATATGACAAAAAGGAGACAGAACTATGCTGTTGTTTTGGTTACAGAGAGCCTATGTTGTTGAGGTGATGGCAATAAGGAAACCAGTAATATTGTGTGAGTCTTTATAGAATAGCAGGCACTGTGCTGAATGTGCAGTGTATACAACAACTTTTTGAAGTAAATATTATGATTATCCTTATGCTACAGTTGAGGAAACAGAGGCTGAAAAGGTAAGTATGATCAATTTGCAAAGTGTCAGAGTTCAGGTTTGAACACAGGGTATTTGAGTCAAGGACTAAGAAAACAAAGAAATACATATACACACAATTTCATATTAATAAATTACAAGTATTATAAGAAATGTTCTATCAGGAAGATGAAACTAGGAACAGAGCACAAAATTGAGGATGAACAGGTACTTCTCAGATAGAAGAAGGGCAAAACATAAGGGTTCTCTTGGGCATAATGCCAAGATCAGCCTTGCAGTACATTTTATAAATGGACTAGAAGAGACTGAGTAATCTGATGTTTCAAATTTTGCAAATGACACATTAAGCATCTCTGGGGTGTGAAATGCCAACCTGATAAAAATAAAACAAAGTACACTTAGAGAATGACAAGCTATAAGTTCACAGAGCCCAAGAATGGGATCTGGCAACTTCATGAAGCAGGTAGGTTTCTCTCCAATTTCCATTTCAGTACTTGCTTTCCTGGTTCAGAGCATTCCACCATCTTCTGATCTATCAAGACCCTTGAGCCCAGTAACCTACCTCATGGCATAGTTAAGCCAAGAAGGCACCCAAGAACTCACAGAGCCAGCCAAGACCTCAAATTTGAGCTAACTACACTTGGTGTTCAGATCAGGATGTTCAGCCCTGCTGATCAGA
This sequence comes from Cacajao melanocephalus, assembly GCA_963573385.1. Taxonomy (NCBI): domain Eukaryota; kingdom Metazoa; phylum Chordata; class Mammalia; order Primates; family Pitheciidae; genus Cacajao; species Cacajao melanocephalus. Next base: position 6,879 of record CAUYLG010016475.1, read on the forward strand.
AAGATCTAGCAAGTCCCAGTCTACAAGGGAACAAATGCCAGAACACTACAACTCGGCTGTACTTTCTCAAACTGGACAGATAGATGCCTTTTAGCTAAAATGCCTGGCTGCTCTACATGAAGAAGTTGAGCCTGTTGAACTTATTACTACAATACATGGCACAAACTGAAAATACAAACTGGTTTAAGAACTTTTAAATGAATTCATGATCATTAATCTAAATGGGATTTCAGGAAAACTAGGGCTGCTTCTGACATAACAAAAAATCAGCTTCAGCTCCTGTCACATGCTTTTTGAGGCAACATTGGATATGTAATACTAGAGTTGAATGGATCACAGGTCTGACATATATGAAAATTCTCATATAAAATATTTAGTAGCTACCAGACCTCAGAATAACAAATTTGCCTCTTAATACTTTAACACTCATAATCCTTTAATGCATATTCACCTGACATTCAGAAGCCACAATCTTTATGTTTTTGGTCACTAAACAGGTAATTACAGCATTAAAAATATTCATTAACAAATAATTATCTTCTTAATTAAAGCCAACAATAATGATAATTTTTGTTTGTTTTTATCTCATTTAATACATATCAAAAATATGTTAGGTACCCTTATTATTCTGATATTTTAGGTAAGGAAACTGAGGGTTTTAGAAGTTCTGTGACTTAGCCAAGACCCTATGGCTATTAGTTGGTAAAGCAGGTACCCAAACCCTGACAGTATGGCCTCAGAAGCCACACTATGAACCTCAAACACTCTATATTGCCTCCATTCTCTTCTACAAAAATGCAAATTCATCATAATGTACATCCTTACATATTAATCTGCAAATTAAATCCTGTATTCCAGCACAACTAGATACAACATATATATAACAAGTCAAACAAGTTAAACAGGAGGAGGAGGAGGAGAAAGTAGTCATACTTCTATCCCCAAAAGTATCATGAAAATGTTCAATTATACTGCTTGGCTTAATCGCAAAATACTAAAAGCAGTATATAGTTTTCTAATGAAAATGACATGTCTGTCAAAAGCCCCATATCTCAAATTTTTATCTTCTTTCCAACTGCTCTAAAATACAGAGGGTAATTTTAAGACAGAAAAGCACAATTGGAGAATCATCGGTGGTCACATGGAGCCATTCTTAGAGATAACAGTTTCATGTAAAACAGAGACCAATTACTCTGTGGACATGCATAAAAAAATTCTATCTGGACAAAAGCCACCAATGAAAGGAAAACAAATGCAAAACTCTTTTATCATCTTAAGTAAATTGCATGTAAACGAAGACCACGAAACTTTAAGCAGCAAGAGCCGTAGCTTATAGAAAATGAGCTTGAACGCAGACAGATTTGCCAAAACCATGTCGGTCTGCAGCTTATTATGCCTGATGCTAAGCAGCACCCATCTCACATTTTACACATCTACCATGTATAATAGCCATTTCAAACTGTTTAATACTGGGGATTAGTCTTTATCTTTCAGAGTCATATGCTGAGATATTTATGGATAAAATGATATGACATGCTTCAAAGTATTCCAGATTGGAAAAAGCAGAGAGTGGAAGGAGGAGCAGGTGAAACAAGCGAAACCATGAATTGAGAACTGCTGAAGCTGGGAGATGGGCACATAGGGCTTTGCTCTAGGATGCTCTTTGTTTTTTATTTATAATACTCTACTTACTTATGCATATTTCTGACATGTCCCATAATGAAAAATGTTTTTTTAAGCTAAGAGTTTGTAAAGTACATATTATACTTGAATTAATATGGAATTTTGTATTAATTTGTATACTAGATAGAATAATCTGTACAACAATTTAAAATTCAGAGTACTAACAGAGCATAAAGGCCTCCACTAAACAATACACAGTTTATAATCTGCCTCAATTAGTTCAGAGAAAGCCTGAAACTACTGGGTCAAAGTGACAGTTTCCATTTTGTTAAGAAGTAATTCGCTTTCTTCTGTTTCTCAGATTTATAATTCTAATCTCAGCCAGGCATTCCAAAAAATGCATTTCAGCCCCTAAAACACAGAATAATATATGATGTTGAATGAGGAGAGCAATTATCAAAAAAAAAAAAAAACCCACATCATTATATGTGACAATATTATCAAAAGATGATCAATTCAGTAGGAATTGAGGCTATGGTTCCAATAAGCTTCAAAACCAACAGTCCTTAGAGCTTCACTGATACGTTCCCTACTCCCTCAAGACTTTTAACTCAAAGCCCACATTTCAGATGTTAATGTTGGTTCTCATGATCATTCTATAACACTAAATTGTGAAGTTCCACATTTTGCTTCTAATAAACACAAATGGCCCTTGTATGGTGAGATCCAATTTATTATGGAAATGCTTCTTGATTATTTACCAAATGTGTGCAAAAAAAAAAATGTTTCCAGTGCACACTATTTAAAGTACATAAAAGTGTTCTGAATTTTTCATTATAACTAACAACCCAAAGTGATACTAGTATTTAATTTTATTTTACAACCTGTTTTATAACTATCACAAAAGCAACTATGTCAGGAAAGTAGCGCTCCTTGATTTCATTAGAAATACATGAATTTCAACATATGGAAATTAGCTGTATATGTATGTGTGTGTGTGTGTGTGTGTGTGTGTGTAAAATACATAACAAAAAGAAAAACAAAAATGATTGTTATTTTATTTACCTATATTCTTCTCTTAGATGCACACATCCTAATTAATATTTTCCTTTCAAAATGGACCTAGAATGGCACTTTTTACTTTGTCTTACTCGAGACAGCTTAGTGAAGTAAAATGGAGATGAAAGGAGGGTGGGGAGAGATGTCAATGGGTTCCATTTTGAGGGATCACTTTTATTCTTGGTAGAGAGTATGCTGTCTCCAAAGTGATAATTTACAATAATTTTATCTGGCACTTGTGTTCCTTTTATTAAACATGATTGCTGTGTATTTAATCAGAAGGGAAGTCCACTGGGCCAAAATTTTTAAATTACTTCCCCTTTCTGTAAGAAACAAAAACTAAACCTTTTTATCAAGGGAAATAGATAAACGTCTTCCAAGTTCAACAAGCCATGGTGTTGTATGGAAAACAAATAACTAGAAAGAGAAAGGGGAGCTAAAACACAGTGAACACCTTTTTTAGTTAGCCTAGCTCTGTGGTGCTGCCAGTCATGTGCCATGTCATGAATCCCTTATCCTCACTTGAAAAAGGAGGGACCATGGTTCAGGAGGTGATCCAGGATTATAGCACAAGTCCATCTGACTCCAAAACTTCTCTTCCCATTCCACTTACCTGAGAAACAGAATATACATCATCACTTGGCTGCAGCTTTAAATAGCCTCATGAGTAGGTCTTTTCTTCTTCACAAAAACACTCAGCTCTGGGCAAACACACACAATCCAAGGCCTGCTGATCCTACACAATTCTTAAGACAAGCGGCCACAGTTTAATTCCTATTCTTAACTAATTCACATGCAGGCATAAAATAAACATTTACAAAGGATGATAAGGTAGATGTGTAACTATTGCACTAAAAATTTTAAAAATCATGAGCTAGTTATACTGGCAAAGGACTATTAAGCAAAAACAATCCAACACCCCTTCCTTTCCCCTCCATGTAATTATAGTTATTTAAATTTGACTTTCACCAGAAGTGAGCAGAAAAGAGCTGCCTAGCACTCAGAAGCAATCATCACAAAATTCATCAGTGGCAGGAAACTATGAGGATGTTCACTCAATGTTTATCCAATGCCGTTTGCTCCAAATAGAATTACAGTAAGTCTGTGACAGGCACTGCAGGCTGGCTTACTCAACACCTGTTGCCAACTACCTGTCTCTCTTATCTACTTCTACTTTTAAGGTTAACAAAGCTAAATATTCACTTTTCCCACCTTTTCATAAGGTGAGAGCAGGCCATAGACAGGGGATAGACAAGAGGACATGAAACAACTCTCTGGCCAATATTACTTAAATAGAAGCCAACTGGTGGAGTTTCTGAGCAGCTTTTTCTTTTCCTGACAAGAGAGACAGATGAAACTGGCTCTACCCCTACCCCTCACTGCACACATACTCCATCACCCGTCTCCCAGAACTAGGGCAGCCATCTTGCAAGTAGGAACCTTCAATGACTTCCTTTCACCTATCAAAAAAAAAAATCTAAAGCCCTCAGTATGACAGCCAAGCTCCTCATCTGGCAGCAATCCCCTTTCCAATTTCCCCTTAGTCCCCTCACATGCCCAGTGCTATTTCTCAACATGTAAAGAGCAGATCACCTGCAACAACAGGACCACCTGAGGCCCCACCCTTGACCTTCTGAATCATGCTCTCTGGGAGACAGAACTGGGATGGAGAAATCTTAATCACTCTCCCAGGTGATTCTTGGAAAAGAGCTGCTCATGCTTTAAGACTGCCTAATCCATGGTCAAGTTTTTCAATGTAATGGCACAGAAAGGGTCACTCCGTGTTGACGCTTCAGTGTCAACACGGACCTATATGTGGCTCTGTTGTTGTCCCTCACACAGTTTTGCAATTATATGTTTCCATGCTTGTTTCCTCTTTGAGTATCTAAATGTAGGAGATGCGTACTATGTATCTCTGTATCGTCAACATCTAGCACATCCTTGACAGATAGATGTTCAATATTTGCTGATTTACTGCAGCATTACTTATACTAAGTAAAAAATCAAACTTGAAGCAACCTAAAACACTCTCATTTGGAAGCTACCTAAATTAGTTATAGTACAACCATCCAGTGGAATATGTATCCATTAAAAACGACATTGATTATGTATTAATTGGAAGGATAGCCAGGATACATATAGTAAAAATATAAAAAAGCAAATAGCCACATAAGTCTATAATGATCCTGGAGAATATACACCAAAATGTTAACAGTGGTTGTCTCTGGGTGGTAGGTTTATGAGTAGCATTTATTTCTTTATTTCTTAATTTTAATTTTTTATAATGAGTATGTATATCTTTTTTGCATTTCAAAGTAGTTCTCATTTTAAATGCTTAGGGAATAAATGCTGTTACAGTAAATGATGGCTTTACTTATTCTCCTTCCAAGGACAGGGATTTCCAAAGGTTGGCAGTGATCCAAAGGTTGGTGTTGTTGCTAAGAGGGAGAAGGAGAAAGTAGGAAATGGGTTGTCCTTAGCAACTGGCTCTCACAACTGTTCCTCCTATTGTCTGGGATTCAGAAAAATACTTAAATAGCCTTAGATATCCTCTCTCATAACACTTTTCTAATAAGAACTGTGGCTTCCAGTGGAAATGATATAGCTCAATTTTGACAATACCAATTAGTCATAAAGCATAAAGAAACTATCGGTTGTCAATTTTTTCAGCTGTGAAAATCAGCTTCCAACCTCATTTCACCTTCCCTGTTGGCCTTCTGTCACCTTTCAGAGTGTTCCCTATGCAAGACGAATTTGTTAAATACTGTTTTATTCTATTTAGCATGATACCAAAGCTGCATATGCAAGCCGATGTCAATGACTTTCTGTTAGTATCACCAAACTGAGGCATTGCTTCTGCTATGAGAAGGATGAATGGGGAGGTGGAGGGATATCTCCAGCCTTTTTTCTTATACTATACAAGAAACCTACGAGCAACTTTCATTTCAATTAATATTGTACATGAACTCAAGATAGTTTGGAGAAAAATAAGAAAACTAAATTAAAATTAAAATCACACCAACCACAGGAAGAATATGTCAATTTATTGGTATTTATTTCCTTAATTTTAACATTTAGCCTAAAACACAAACAAAACTAAGATTTGCAAGGGAAGAAAAACGGAAATAAAATGTGTTAGTCATGCTAGGATCTTATTACAGTTTGAATCAACTTTGAATGCTTTAAATACATATTATGCTTGAATATCAACAGAAAAATGTGTGTTGTTATAGCTTAAAAACTTGAACATATTTGCTTCTTGGGTTCTTCTAAAATGTCCTTACTCTATGAAAACCTGATGTAAATAGGAAAAAAAAAACTTTAAAAGGTTTAATAGAATATTAAAACTCAGTGTAAGCAGAAGTATAGGAAGAGTTTTTAAAGCCTATTTTTTGGTTAAAGCAGCTCAAAATCATATCTCCAAAAGAGCAAAATTTGAGTATAACTTATTACCCTCTAGGCTCAAAAACCATGGCTGTTCATTTAACAAGTTTAAGGAGTATAGCTGTTGTCATAAACCCTGAACATGTAGCAGACATGCAACCTATGCATCCAAAATGACATAGGACAGTGAAAGGGGCCCTATGCTGGGAGGCAGGAGACAGAAGATTTCTTCCCTTTTGTTCTGCAATGGCCACATGACTCGCTAGTCACTTTGCTTCTCGGAATTTCTCACTTCCTCATCTGTAAACACAAGCTCGGTGCTAGATGATGTCTAGGTTGTTTCCAGATCAAAAATTTTTAAAGCTCTAATTCTACACATTCTTTCTACACATAAACAACTCTGAAAACATCCTATTTTTATAGTCTAAAAAAACTGCAAATGAAAGAACTGCATTTTAGCAAATTTTTCCACTGACATTTTAAAAAAGGAAATAAGATATAGCCTTACCATTTTAATATAATTAATTTACTTTTTAACACTGGTATCATATCATCCTTTATTACTCATTAGCATTTAATAACCATATCTTTTATTTCTAGTTCCAATATTAGAAAGAAATTTGTCTTCCTTAATTACGGAATCAGCAGGAATCATGAGATATGCTAACAGCAGAAAAACATCTGAGATATAAAATTTAGTTTTGTCTTTCAAAAGATAATTGAAGACAGAAATTTCAGCTTCCCGAAGTACCGAAGTATTGTACTCCAATATGCAAGATAGTTCAGATATCAAATCAGTAATAAAAACTAATATTCACTTAGTCTTATTTATAGAGCACTTTAACATGCATGATGTCACTAAATCTTTATGACTCTATGAGGAAGTATTGTCATTATCCCCACTCTGTACTTGAGGAAACTGAGATCCCCTGACATTTAGTGGTTGTCCAAGATCATAAAGCTAGAAAGCACCAGCCCCATGACTCAACCTCTGACCTTTTCTCTCAATTTCTTGCTCTCTCTCCATGCTGTTCTGCCAGTTCATAAACCCTTAATGTTTCTGATTAAGCCCACTTTCACATAATTTAACGTAGTTGGTTGCTCATAAACACCATAAACAATTAACTGGGAACAAATATTTGAAACACATGTAAACAGAAAGGGTTAATTACCTATCTTTAACATATGAGGAATCTTCACAAATTAAAAAAAAAAAGAAAAAGACCAACAACTCAATGAAGTTAGATGAGAAATACAATCAGAGAGTTTACAAAAAAATTTATTGTTAATGGCTTTGAAACACTTGGGGGAAAAAATAAAATGCTCAATCTCAATTAAATAACTGCAAGTAAAAATAAGCTTTTTTTTTTTTTTTTTTTTTTTTTAAGACAGCGTCTCACTGTAGCCCAGGCTGGAGGATAGTGGCACAATCACAGCTTACTGCAGCTTCAACCTTTCAGTCTCAAATGATCCTCCTACTTCAGCCTCCCAAGTACCTGGGACCACAACCACACACCACCACACTTAGTTTTTGGTAGAGACAGGGTCTCATTATGTTGCCCAGGCTGGTCTCGAACTCCTGGACTCAAGTAATCCTCAGCCTCCCAAAGTGCTGGGATTACAGGCGTGAGCCACTGAGCCAAGCCTCTCCCCTACCTTATTAACAAAACTTTTTTATTTGTTCATGTGCTTGTACATAGAGTGCGAAATAATAGACACTGGAGACTCAGAGTGGTGGGAAGGAATGAGGATTGAGAAATTACTTAATGGGTACAATGTACATTATTTGGGTGATGGCTATACTAAAATCCCAGATTTCACCACCCCCCAATATATCCATGTAAAATAACTGTGCCTGTACCTCTTAAATTTATGCAAAAAAGCAATATTTTAAAATAAAATTAAAATTTTTCATATACCAAATTGACCATGGTGTAGGAAAAAGTTACGCTCATACACCATCAGTAGAGAATGCATGGTTAAAAATTTTTTGAGGGCAATTTTACAGTATTTAGCAGAACTAAACATATACAGCCTTAAACACAGCAATTCCTCTCCTTGGAATTTGTTATTTATTTTATTTATGTGGGCAAAGAAAAAAACGATCATCATGTAAAAGAAGTTCCTAAGAGTATCCACTATTACAGCAAAATACTGAAGACAACTCAAATGTCCCCCCATCAGAAGTAACTGAATTTTGGGTACTTCATACAATAAAACACTACACTCCAATGTAAAACATTATACTTTTTATAAAAAGCAGAATATATTGTAGTTTACCCTTCATTTGCCTATGAAAAATATACATGGAGATCACACCCAAAGATCTGACATGGTATGTGCTTATTAAAATATGTCTGGAAAGATTCCAAGAAATTCCCCTTTAGAGGATAGAACTAAGGTTGCAGGATTCTGGGGAATTACATTTAAGTTATTTTTAAATGTAATATTGTTTGAAGTGTTTAATTCTTTTTTTTTTTTTTTTTTTTTTTTTTTTTGAGACAGTGTCTTGCTCCGTCACCAGGCTCCAAGCTGGAGTGCAGTGGCGCGATCTCGGCTCACCGCAACCTCCGCCTTCCGGGTTCAAGCAATTGTACTGCCTCAGCCTCTCGAGTAGCTGGGACTACAGGCGCGCGCCACCACACCCAGCTAACTTTTTGTATTTTTAGCAGAGACGGGGTTTCACTATGTTGACCAGGATGGTCTCAATCTCTTCACCTCATGATCCGCCCACCTCGGCCTTCCAAAGTGCTGGGATTACAGGCGTGAGCCACCACGCCCGGCTCGAGTGTTTAATTCTTTGCATGCCTATACTCAACTTGGTTGATGTGAGGAGTCAATTAGATAAACTAATGTATGTTAAAGCATTTTGCAAACTGAAGAGAATATACAAACCTAAAGCTTCCTGGATATTGCTTTATCACTAACATTTCAGCAAGACTTTTTATTAATTTAGCACCTACTGCCCTGAGCTAAACCCAGTAAGCATAATTCCTCAAAAAATACTTCATGATGGATTGAAGAATTCTCTAACAAAATGCAAATATTCACCCAAGAGCTAACACCTTTAAATAGTACTTTTCAAATTTCATCAAATAGCCCCTAGTGTCAAAGACACTGAGCTTGTTCCCCCAAGGACCTAGAAAGTATATCAAAAGGCCCTCACATTTTTAATATGTCCATGCTCTTTCTGATAAATTTTTTTTCACAAACCTTCGAATAAACTGACAATCCAGGAAGTGGCACTAGGTTTATTCTGAGACCTTACCCCCAGGAACTGGATGCACTCATTTGAAGAATTTTACTTTTTTTTTTTTCTTTTTTTTAGACTGAGTCTCACTCTGTCGCCCAGGCTGGAATGCAGTGGTGTGAGCTCAGCTCACTGCAACCTCCACTTCCCCAGTTCAAGCAATTCTCCTGCCTCAGCCTCGTGAGTAGCTAGGACTACAGGCACGCACCACCACACCCGGCTAATTTTTGTATTTTTCTTAAAGACAAGGTTTCATTATGTTGGCCAGGTTGGTCTCAAGCTCCTGACCTCAAGTGATCTGCCTGCCTCAGCCTTCCAAAGTGTTGGGATTACAGGTGTGAGCCACTGCATCCAGTTAGGAATATTATTTTAAAGGATATTTGTTGGCATCTTAGCAGAGGACACTTTAAATATGGGATGAAAGATATGGAGAAAAAAAGGAAGTTAAACAGAACTTGAATCAGATACTCTGTGATTTAATCTTCAAAATCACCATATTTCAACAAGTTACTGAACTCCTACTATGGCCATAGTCTCTTTCCCTCATGAAGCTATAGTTTTTAGTTCTAATTGATACTGTACAGGTGTCCTCCAAAGCGGTTTTAGCCAATGCATTCATTCCCTGCTGATGATGCAGAATATGTCTTTCTCCACACTGCAGTCAATTCAGCACATGGCCAAATGTTTTTGTCTAGTTAGAGGAGCAGAGCGGAAGCACATGTCAAGCCCTGAATCAAATATAATCAAATAGCAAGACGAAGGAGGTCTTGACCATGAAGTTAGAAAGATGGCTACAGAAGGCCTATCTGAGGGGAAAATATCTGAGCTGAAACCCAAACTGTAGGAAGGTATGATGGTTAATTTTCGTGTCAACTTGATGGGACCATGCATGGGGTGTCGAGATTAAACATTGTTTCTGGGCATGTTTGTGAAGGTTTCCAGATGAGATTAGCATAGGAATCAATGGACTCAGTAAAGCATATTGCCCTCTCCACTGTGGGCAGCAGCTCATTTATTTTGAATAGAATAAAACATGAAAGAAAGAAGAATTTGTTCCCCTTTCCCTGTTTCTTGTTTCACTGCTTGAGCTGGGAAATCTTACCTCATCTTCTCTTGCCTTTGGACTGGGATTCACACCATCAGCTCGTCTGGCTCTCAGCCTTCGGACTCAAACTGAATTACACCACCAGCTGACTTGGATCTCCAGATTGTAGATGGCACATTGTGGCCTCCATATTTGCATAAGCTAATTCTCCATAATAAAGTCTCCTTAAAAATATTTTTAAAAATTGATTCCGTTTCTATGGAGAATCCTGACTAACATAGAAGGGGTTATAGCCATACAAAAATGAGGAAGAATGTTCCAGAGCAAAAGTCTGAGGTAGTAGATAGTACATTCACGGGACAGGAAGGTAGCCACTATGGATGGAGCATAAGAACCTGGGGACAAGGGGTAGATGCTGAGTTTACAGAGGCAGAAGCCAAACCACATCAGGCCTTATAAGCCAAATAAGGTGACATTTATTTTTATTGCAATGGGAAGCTGTTGGAGGGCTTTAAGCAAGAGAACGATGCCATCTCAATTATTTTTTGAGGAAATCATTCTGTTTGCTATGCAGGCAATGATCTGTGGAAAGCAACACAAGAAGCAGGGAGTCAATCAGGAGGCAACTGAAAGAATCCAGATGAGAGATGATGGTGATTTGAATTGTGGGTTTAGCAGGGGCAATAGAAGTTTTCCCTTTCAGGATGTATTTTAGAACTGTGGGATTGCCGCTAATTTGGATATGGAGAATGAGGGGAAAAAAGGATTGTTGAATGAATCTCAGATTTTCAGAGTGAGCTATCTGGTGGATAGTGATAGAATTTGCTAAGATAAGGAGAGGGGCCATGAAGAGTTTTGTTAAGAATATCATGGCTGAGATTCCTGGTTGACATCCAAAATCACTTTCCACTTCTTCCTTAGTAACCAATCCCCATTTTTCTTTCAGCTAAAAGACTACATTTCCCAGCCTCCTTCTGTTGCTAACTGAGGTTTTGTTGCTAAGTTCTCTAGCCAATAAGAAACAAAATGGAAGTACTGCACAAGACTTCTAGGACAACTAAAAGAGAGAGAATTCAGCTGGAAGCTAAATGTTTTGCCCTGTGTACCATCTTCCTTCCTGTTGTCTGAAATGAGGAAGATGGCTTGAAGCTCCGACATCCACTTTTGAGGGTAGAACTCATGTGCTGAGAATGTCAGATTAAGGAGTTTAAATGGAGCCTAAGTTGCTGGTCATTTCAGGGAGCAGATGTACTGGTGCTAGACTGCTAGAGTGTCTATCTCTGGACTTCTTTTTTTTTTTTTTGAGATGGAGTCTCACTCTGTCACCCAGGTTGGGGTGCAACAGCACGATCTCGGCTCACTGCAACCTCCACCTCCTGGGATCAAACGATTCTCCTGCTCAGCCTCCTGAGTAGCTGGGACTACAGGCATCTGCCACCGTGCAGGCTAATTTTTGTATTTTTAGTAGAGACAGGGTTTCACCATGTTGGCCAGGATGGTCTCAATCTCTTCACCTCATGATCCGCCCACCTCGGCCTCCCAAAGTGCTGGGATTACAGGCATAAGCCACCTCACCCAGCCTTCTCTGGACTTCTTATAAGTGGAATAAATTATTGTGTGTTTACAGTTATTTTGTGTTTTCCGATTCATGCAGACAAACTAAGTCCTAACTGATACAAAGATTTAAAGATAGATTGATATAGCTATTAAATATCCCAGTTAGGTAGAACCCTCATTTTAAACATGAAAAAAAAAACAGTGTCAGAGAAGTTACTTACCAAAGTTAAACAACTTAGGATAGAGACAAGATTCGAACTAATAGCAGTCTCACTCCAAAGTTCATGTTTTGTTTTCATATGATACCATCCTGTACATAAAACAGAAAGAAGAGAAAAAGGCACCACCGCCAAATGTTCCCAGTAGCAAAATCATATCTAAGACCAGTTCTGCATATGATACCAAAAATAGCCCTATTCAACTTGATATAAGGAAGAATGATCTCTTATCTAAAAGTGCTACTATTTATATCATGTGAGTATCAATTGCTTTACCCTTTTCTAAAGGCAATACATTTTTTACTATATTCACCTATCAATTCAGCCCTAGGTTTATTTCCATTGTACTAAAATGCTACTTATATTTGTAGTTGCTCTTGCAACTAAATATATGCTGAACTTCATTCTGAAGTCCTCTTGTCATACTACTTTGGCAAATAGAATACATACTCCGACCCTGAGTCAGGACCTTCCTTTATATGACCCATTAATTATGCACCCTGTAAGAAAATAATGATAAGTTTTCCATAGCTCCCAACACTGATGTATCCAACTAGTACTTTATTGTAACAATCATTTCACAGTTTATTGATGTTATTATCCCATGAGGCAGAGAAACAAATACTTTGTACAGTTAAAAACTTTATATGTCTAAAACTTCTTCCTCAATCTACCAGGTCTATCTCCCATAACACAGAGAAAATCTGATTAGTAAGGCCAGTCTTATTTTTTATGTGGTCAGGATGAAAACACGTTTAAACTTTAGGTGTTCCTAAGTAATCAAAAGGAAAAATTTTTTCCTTTTACTTTTCCATTTAAATATAATTACATACTGTGAAGTACATAGATCGTAAATGAACAGCTTGATAAAATTTTACAAAATGAGCACACCTGTGAAGCCACCACCCAACTCAAGATCTAGAACACCTGCAGCATCTAGAATCCTCTCTCAAGCCCTGTCTGGTCATCACCTACTCCCCCATAACGTTAACCACTCTCCTGACTTCTGATTCCACAGATTTATTTTGCCTATTTTTGAATCTGATATAAATGGCGTAGTGCAACATATAATCTCTTACTTAACATTATGTCTGTAAAATATAACCATATTGTTGCAGGTAGCCATAGTTTATTCTTTTTAATTACTGAATAGCATTCCACTTATCCATTCTGTTGTTAAAGGGTGTTTAGATTAGTTGAAGTTTTATATTTGCTATACATAGTCGGTATACATATAGTATATATTTGCAGTTTTATATTTACTATATGTAACGCTGCTTTTAACATTCTTACCCAATACTTTTAGTGCATAAAGGAAAGTTTTTCACTTAGAATTTTTTATTCTTGTTTTTATTTGTGGTATACAGACTATATTGCCTATACATTTGGGAGTAATACATCCAGAGTAAGCATGCATACTTGGGCTAAAATATATTATGCCTAATTCAATGCTCAACAAAACTCCCTTGAGTGCTTTAGTATTATTAGGAAAATAATGAAAAAAAAGAAGGATATGAGACTATTGTGAAGGATAAAGAAAGTTTTGAAAACAGGTAATAGGAAATGTAAAATAAAGAGAAGTATCAAATGTCAAGTCCTTCCCATAAATTAGATAACCACATTTTGGCCTTCAGGTTGTGCTATCTCCTATTAGTATCTCCTAATACTAATGTATTTCCTCAAGATGCTCCCAAAGGGTTGTGTGCCTTTTTTTTGCTTATCTTTGGCATGTACCTGAACTTCTTGGAACATGCTGGGGCTCCCTAGTGATAACAGTGATTACATGTAATAGGTAAAGTCACCCTTAATATTCCATACTACACTAGGATTCCCAATAACTGGAAGCCTTGGCTCCCCCTCCTCCACTACCCTGAGAAATTAAAGGTTAACCATTTTTTCAATTGAGTGGGGGTTCAGATGCCTCATCTCTTACCTTTCCCAACCCACTCTCATTCATTTATTCAAAATCTTTCTTCCTGTTACCTAATGTATACAAGGTTCTGTGTTATGTGCCTGAGAGGTGAGAAAATATATAAGTATAAAATATTTACAGATTAAATAACAAGTGTCTAAAATTTGCTTCCAGATAATAAGGAAAGTAAAAGGATAGAACAGAATGAGACAGAATTGGCCATGAGTTGATGGATTGATTGTTGGAGCTGGATGATGAATCCCTGAGGGTTCATATTATTGATCTATCTGCTTTCATGTGTATTCAAAGTTATCTATAATAAAATTTTTTAAACACACAGAAAAATGCATAAGACAGCCTCTGACCTCCAAGAACATACAGACTAATAAAAGCGCTAAAACATGCATTCAAAGAGCATAGTGAAGTTTAAAGGGGCCATAGCAGTTATGAATCCCAACCTTAGCATGAAAGGAGTAACTCTGAGGCCTAGAGGTTAAGTGAGTTGCCAAGGTCACATGGGTGGTAGCAGAGGTGATATTAAAAACTAGCTGACTGGGAGAGATCCAAGATGGCCGATTAACAACAGCTCAGGATTGTAGCTCCCAGTGAAAGCGCAGAGAGCGAGCGGACGCCGCACTTTCAGACGAATTTTTGTTGCCCACAGACTAGGAGATTCCCGGCGGAGGAGCCACACGGG